>ML660774.1:13496452-13675424 GCA_007570785.1 Antilocapra americana
TGTGTGTGTGTGTGTGTGTGTGTGTGTGTGTGTGTGTGTGTGTGTGTTGTTTAGGAGGTGAGGACAAGAAATTGTAATGTGCTCCAGAATTATACACCTAGGAGGAAAAGAAGACCCAGGCTTCCCAGGTGGTGCCGTGGTAAAGAATCCCTCTGCCAGTGCCGGAGATGCAAGAGATGTGGGTTCAATCCATGGGTTGTGAAGATGCTCTAGAGAAGAAAATGCACCCCAGTATTTTTGCGTGGAGAATCCCATGGACAGAGGAGGCTGGTGGGCTACAGTCCATGGGGTCACAAAATAATTGAATGCAACTGAGTGAGTGTGTGCGTGCACACACACACACACACACACACACACAGGGGGACCCAGGATATGGGTCTGAGGGTGCAGCCTCTTGGGCCTGCATAGAGTAAGCCATGAAAATGTGATGCATGAATCTCGCAAATGTAGAATCCACACGTTTGCATCAAGCCCAAAGGTCTCTTGTTTGTTTTTGCAATAATTTTCTTTTCTTTGTGAAATCAAAGGAATAAAAGTACCCTGTTCCTCTTTTAAGAAAAAAGTCACACTGTAAGCAAAAGAAATGTTCATGAATAAGTATAAAATAAAATCATCTTCCTATATGGCGTGAGGTCTCTGTTGGCAGAACTATTTAATTCTTCCTCTACTTCCATATTGCTGTAAGGGATAAATCAACAGAAGGTGTGTATATTCCACTAAATTTTAGGCCTTCTGTTCATATTCTTAATTAACGATTCTCAGAGAAAAGGAAACATTTGAGTTTGTCTCTTTAGTGATTTCTCAAAAAGTTTTGAGAAACTGCTCTTCAACTGGATATGGATGGGCATTTAAAAAATATGGTTTTATCATTTCAAACTGGGGAGGTATTAGAAAGTTAGTGGGAAATAACAAAGCATGATGGCCAAACATTGTGTAGTTTTTAGGTGTCTCTTTCAGAGTACGTTCCGTCTCTTGAATGACTTCATTATGCAGATACAAGGAGTCTGTCCCCTGGCTTCCTTGCCAGATTGTCTTGTGGGTGTGACAGTAGCAGCCAGTCCAGTCCCTCTCACTTTTACATCTATTGAACTTTCTATTTTTATGAATGTGCCATCACTTTTCAAACCAATTTTGTGGCTCAGTTATGACATTGTTTCCAGTTGGTGGGTTTTAGATACATTGCTGTGCTGGACATCCTTGCGAATGTATCTTTTGCTCTGCTTTGCTGCTGCTGCTGCTGCTGAGTGGCTTCAGTCGTGTCCGACTCTGTGCGACCCCATAGACGGCAGCCCACCAGGCTCCCCCGTCCCTCGGATTCTCCAAGCAAGAACACTGGAGTGGGTTGCCCTTTCCTTGTACTTCTTTAAGAACGTCTAATTAGAGAAAATCTCCCAAATTGGAATTTCTAGGTCAAGATAAGGATATTTTCACGATTTTTGACAAGTTTTACTGAATTTTCCTTTAAAGAGGTATTTATACAAATGCCATGAGGTTGTAAACCATTGGGCACCAGTCTTAACTGAAGGTCTCAGTTGAATTACAGAATATTCCCAGTTTTTGTTTATAATTGGTTGATGTTCAACTTTAAATGCAAGTCCTTGTTGAGTAATTCCTGGAGGCTGTTTGTTTTCTCCTGTTTTCAAAACAAGTTGTTGATCACCTTTTACTTGTCACCCAGGCAGGTACAGTGCTACAGTATTCTGTTCCTTCTAACTCTATACCAGTTTGTATTATTTGCTCAAAATATTTTCTGCCCTCTCAACTGGGGCCCATTCCTTCATGTCCCCTCCCCCATGGCCCTCTCTATGGGGCGGGGGGGAGTGTATCGTTCCCACCCCTTCGTTTGTGCCTTGAGCATGTGACCCTCTGGCCAATGCAAGCCGAGACTGAACAGAAGTTCTTTAGTCCCAGTTTTGCTTCTCCTCTCTAGAGAATGACCTGTTCCAGATAGGTGCCTCCTTCTTTCGCATGCTCCTCCCAATGAAGGAACACATGGGACCAAGAATGAGCGAACCCTCAGGTGCTCTGAATGAGAAATACACATTTGCTGTTTTGAGCCACTGGGACATTATTAGCGAGACTAGGGAAAGCTGACTAATATAATCTGTGAACTGCATCTGAATCTGGCAAGATACTTTGAAATTCTCCCATTACTAAGGTGATCGAGTTGGTTTTATAATGCTCTGGTTGCAAGCTTCACTTTGACTGCAAATGGCTTTCAGTATATTTCTTGTGAATGTTATATATGAGGTTTATTTTGGTTGCAGTAGCTCAAAAGTTTAATGTTTATTTTCAATCCAATCATGCAATTGGGTTTGCATGAGAATTAGCCCCTGGTGGCCTGAGCCATTCACTGTATGAGAAGGGTTTACTTTTCTCCTCTCATCCAGAATGGTACTAGTTATATGCAATCCTGGTATTATTGATAAAATAGTCCTTCAGATAATTTTCTGTGTTCTTTAGTTCAAATGAAAAACCTTGGATAAGTTATTGGAGGTCATGAACAAAATCTCTGTTCTCCTCTACACTTTCATATATTCATTTATTTGTGAATAAGAGAGTACAAGGAAGGACTTCAAACATACACAGTACCTTTCCTCTACCAGGCAAAGGGGCAGTAGTGAGGTTGGCACCATCTGCCATGACTGCCTTTGCTAGGGATCACTATAGCAGTGAGCAGACCAGCCAGATATACTTGGGTTCACGTACTTTAGCTCTGGGCTTCCCAGATGGTGCTAGTGGTAAAGAAGCTACCTGCCAATGCAGGAGGCAGAGGAAATGCAGGTTCGATCCCTGGGTCAGGAAGATCCCCGAGAAGAGGGCATGGCAACCCACTCCAGTATTCTTGCCTGGAGAATTCTACTGACCGAGGACCTTGCGGGCTACAGTCCATGAAGTCACAGAGAATCACAGATGACTGAAGTGACTTAGCGCGCATGCGCTTTTGCTTCAGAGAATACAATGATTATTATTATTTTATTTATTTATTCTTTTTATTAGTTTTGCCAAACAATGACATGATATCACCTGGGTTTACATATGCTCCCCCTCCAGAACCCCCCTCCCTCCTCCCTCCCCCCAGGAAATCTCGTTGCACCAGCCCCGAGCATCAATCCTGGGCTGGCAATTGATTAGACATATGATAATTAACATGTTTCAATGCCATTCTCCCATATCATCCCACCCTTTCCCTCATCCACAGAGTCCACAAGTCTATTCTATACATCTGCGTTCCTTTTGCTGTCTCGCAATGATTATTTTTTAATTGGGTTATAGTTGCTTTATAGTATCATGCTAGTTTCTGCTGTGCAATGAAGTGAATCAACTATGAGTATACGTACATCCCCTCCCTCTTGGACCTCTGTCCCGCCCAGCCCCATCCCACTCCTCTCGGTCATCACAGAGCACTGAGCTCCCTGTGCTATGCAGCAGCTTCCCACTAGCTATCTGTTTTACATATAATAGTGTATATATGTCAACCCCAATCTTAATTGAGACATTAAACAAGTTTTTTTTTTTGCAAATATATATATATACACACACACACACTCTGAGCACACTGCCATAAAGTTTTTGAGCTTGTAAATTAAACAAAAATAAAGTTATTTCAAATGAATATGGTTTGTGTCCTCTCCATTCTCCTCAATGCCATCTCATTTTCTCAAGTTGAGGATAACCATTTTCATTGCCCTCTGTCATGTTTCGTATCTGTTGCCGTTATCTCTTTTGACATCAGTGGCCTGGTACTGGCAGAGATCTGCTTTTGCTGTGTCCAGATACTCTGCCACGAGGTGACTGGCTGCTCTCACCGGCCCTCCTGGTCAGCTGTCGATGTCTTGTTGATTGCGCTCCGTCTTCTGTGCTTCAGTATCACTCTGCTCTTTTGGAGGCTGGGATTTTTCACCTGCTCTTTCCTTACATGTCTGTTCTGACACAGAGCTCAGCATTCTTCAAGTGTTCTTGCTTTTCTTTATTTATTTAGTCATTTTTTTTCAGTCTTACTAAAGCAGTTTCTGTGATTCTGCCGTGCCGAGCTGCATTGCTAACAACCTGACACCCTTCACTGTTGGGAGTCGGGTTCCTTTCAAGCTACTTCAGGACACCTTACTTTTTTTAAAACAGAAAATAAATAAGCAACACAGAAAGGTGATTTTTATTTAGAAGAAATACAAATTACAGAAAAAACAATGTTAGGCCTTTATGATATTTTCTCGTTCTTATTTGAAAGCTTACCTCACCCATGATTCCAAAGGCTATTGAGACCAGCTTAATGTCACTTCAGGGTTTTTTGACTTTTTAAATCTTGTCCCCTTAGTATAAATACATAGAGTAACAGGTTCTATACAGGAGATCGTTTCACAACCAAGAGTTCTCTGTGGATAATAAAACTTTAAAAAGTATATTGAGGTGTAGTTATTCAGCTGAAAATAAAAAGTGTTGTTGGGTAATTTGCTCATTTACTGATTTATCCACTCAATATTTATTCATTGGATGATCTCATTAATACTGATTATAGATTAGTATTGTTTCTTAATCTGAAATATTTTTCTAAAAAGTAATTCCATGATATTTGTGCTATTTCATAGTGGCTTCTTATGTGTATATAATGACTGCCAGGTGATTCAGTGGTAGAGTTTGCCTGCCACTGCCGGAGATGCAAGACATGTGGTCTGATTCCTGAGCCAGGAAGATCCACTCGAGAGGAAATGGCAGCCCAATCCTGTACTCTTACCTGGAAAATTCCATGGACAGAGGAGCCTGGCGTGCTGCAGTCCATGGGGTTGCAAAGAGTCAGACACGACTGTGCCACTGAGCATACACACAAATAGGTATTTTATACCCAAAGAGTTAAGAATTAGAAAGTTCCTCTTTATACATGTAACATAATTTTCAGTATGTCCAGATTTTTAACTGATATTATTTTACTTTATCCTTTTCTCTCACAGCAGAACATAGGCTTATTTCAATGGCTTGTATGCTGTTTATTGTTTAGTCATTAAATCCTGTCCAACTTTTTTTGCGACCCCTGAACTGTAGCCCACCAGGCTTCTCTGTCCATGGGATTTCCCAGGCAATAATACTGGAGTGGGTAGCCATTTCCTTCTCCAGGGGACCTTCCCAACCCAGGGACCAAACTCGTGATTCTTACATTGGCAAGTGAATTCTTTACCACTGAGCCACCAGGGAACCCCTCAAACAAATTTAGCTTAAGCCAAAGAGAGAGTATCTTCCAGAAACAAATTGGTCAGTTTCTGTCTTTCTGTATGTATAGATTTTCCTTATCTCTGCTTCTCTTTTGGTGTCTAGGTGAAGATCATCTTCCAAAATCCCAAAATATTTTTTTTCACTCAAGCACCAGAAGCGACCAACTTCAGTTGCTTTGCTCTGATACAAATCCCTTTTAAAGACATTTCATTAGCCCATTTGGCTCTTGTTCTGATCAGTTGTGTGTGTGAGTGGGTGAAGGGGTTGGGGGTTGGGTGTGAAAGTGTGTAACGATGTGAATGAGGTCACATGACTTTGTACTCAGCAGGAGTTATGGACGCTAACATTTGAGAAGGGAACTTCTCAAGAGGGAAATACAGGTCAATTAATTCACTATTAAAATAACTGGCTGACTTAAATCCAATGCAGGTCTGAGACTTTAAATTATATGTTTTGGCAAAGCTAATGATTTTATTGTTTCTCAATTATAGTAACTGAAAAAATTATCTGCTTTTATCATAGATTCATTTACTGATTCTAATAAGTTTTACAAAGTAGCAGATGAAATGCAAATAAAATTATACCAACACTGCTATTCAGATAGATCATGTGCTTGAAAACAGAGCTCTTGTATGTCAGTGGATTTTTACAATATGTGCTTGACAGATGATGTATCATTCTTTTGGTATCAGATTGTGTGCAAAAGCTGTTTGGGGTGTGTCAATGTCCAATGAAGGAAAGTGCAGATAAGCTTTAAATAAAATGTGACTATTGTACTATAAGCATAAATATAACAATAGAATAATAATATAATATGAAATTATATGCAATTATAAAAGCAAAATATTTTCCTTATAAAGATACCCAGAGAATACATATTCTCGTAAAGAAAAAGTGAAGATCACTTATAAATCCATGAGCCTAGAAAACCACCACATACATTTTGATGTGGAGCCTTTCAGACTTTTTCTCAATGAATGTTTTCCACAGGCAGCTCCTTCGTAAATTGCTTTTTACACTTGCCAAGCATTGCAGATTTTTCCCATGTAACTAAATATAGACATATACAATTAATTTTAATGACTACACTGTATTCCTTTGTATGGTGTCCCATAGCATTTCCAGATTCCTATTGATGTACTTTTTTTTTTTTTGGTTTCTAATTTTTCTCTATTATCAATAGAATATCCTTGTACTATATATTTGAACACTCATCTGATTATCAGTGTGTATTTTTAGAAGTAGAATTGCTGGGTCAATGAACATGCATTTGAATTTTATAGCTGATTGCCAAATTACCCTTCAGGAAGCTTTTTTTTTCAGTTCATGTTTCTACCAGAAGTCTTTCAGGATTCCTATTTCCTTCAGCCTCCTTAAGCTGTCTCTTATCAATGTTTTTAATCTCAGCAATGTTTTAAGTGAAAAGTGGTATTTCATTGTTGTTTTAGTTTGCATTTAAAATGTTATCCTTAAAGCAGAAGGGCTTGGCCAGAGCTTATTAAGGTTAATTTGTCAGAGCCTCTGGGGCTTGGCAAAGTGTGAAAAGCTGGGATATAAGAGAATTTTTTGCACCTTTTGTCCAGATAATTTGCAGCCATTACAGTGATATTAGGTACTCAAAATTGTTTGATTATCCTAGTAGGTGGGCACATAGATGAGAAGTCAAGGTAGCCTGTCTGTCTTGTTGGACATCTTTGATGCCATAAGCTATGCTTTCTCCTAAGTCAGTGCCCGGTTACTGGTAAATCTGGTTTTTGGTCTTCAGAATCCTTTTCCTTCCATATTTTATCTCTTACAGGAGCAAGTACTATCTTTCAAACATTGTCACAATTACTGAGATGTTTGTTGTTATTCAGTCGTGTCCGACTCTTTGCATCCCCATGGACTGCAGCACGCTAGGCCTCTCTGTCCTTCACCATCTCCCAGAGTTTGGTCAAACTCAGGTCCTCTGAACCAGTGATGTCAACCAACCATCTCAAAGTAATTGCTCCTTCTGCTTCCAGAGCCTCTGATTTGCAGGTCAGAGAGGCGCCCTCATCACTACCACTGGCTTCTTCAAAACAGAAACCGCTAACAGAAACTTCCAGAATCTTCTCTGGAAGCAGCTTTCTGCTGCTTTGGGCCAGCTTTCTCAAGAGGGTGAATTCTGGCCAGTGTCTTGTGATTTTCTTTGCTTTGGTTCACACAGCAGTGGCTCTGTGACCTGTGGTTGGTCATCCTCTCAGTTTCAATGCCAGTGCAATTTTATCCCTGGTTTTTGCTCCTCTTTGTCCTTCTTGGTCAGTTTTTTGATGACTGTGACAGCGCGAGGAACAAGTGGTAATATGATTCTTTCAATATCCTCTTTCCTGGAGGTTAACGTGTTGGAATTTAATTTCGTTATGGCATCCAGCTTCCAATTTTTGTGCTAGCTTGTGTCTGAGATTCAGTTATAAGTCAAGAATCCAGAGAACAGTATCAGTATCACCTGACAAACTCCTGTAATGGGGAAGCATTTTCTATCTTCACACCTATTAACCATCGTATGTGTAAGTGAGACTGAAGAATATAGTAAATTCTGGGGTCGTATTACTCGAGCAAAAATAATTGATGGTTTCGAGACAGAGGACAGTGAGAACGACAAGGAGCATGTCTGCTTGCAATTCCTATCACTCTGGAGAAGACTTCTTTAACCTTTGATTTGCTAATTAATTATGGAGAGATGCAGGCATGCTATAACACCCAGGAGGTCACACAGCTGCACACCTAACTCACTTTTATGTGAAGGAAGCAAATGAGCAAAAATCAAGCTGACATCAAGGCTTTCCCCCCCCCCCCAAAATGAAGCTCATTAACTATCAATGAGCTATTCAGCCTGTGTCCTTTATCAGTGCTCAAATCCTCAGTGTATCTCAGCAATTGTCCTAGTTATTGACTCAAGTCATCAAGAACAGGGTGAATCGTTTTGTTCAATTTATCAAAAAGGCATCACTGTGGATGTTTTATTTTAGAAAAGTTCTTACTGTAAAGAAATCCATTAAGTAGAATATATATATATATATATATATATATATAATTTATTTATTTATTTTTTCTTTACATTACTGTGTTGGTTTTGCCATATATTGACATGAATCTGCCATGGGTATACATGTATTCCCCTTCCAGAACCCCACTCCCACCTTCCTCCCGATTCCCTCTCTCTGGGTTATCCCGGTGCACCAGCCCTGAGCACCCTGTATCAAGCATCAAACCTGGGCTGGCGATTGATTTCACATAAGATAATTTACATGTTTCAATGCCGTTCTCCCATATCATCCCACCCTTGCCCTCTCCCATAGAGTCCAAAAGACTGTTCTATACATCTGCGTCTCTTTTGCTATATACTTTTTTCATGTAGTCTTTTTATGAGTGGGCTTCCTAGATGGTGCTAGTAGTAAAGAACCCACCTGTCACTGCAGGAGCTGTAAGAGATGCTGGTTCAATCCCTGGATTGGGAAGAGCCCATGGCGAAGGGAATGGCAACCCATGCCAGTATTCTCGCCTGGAAAATCCCATGGACAGAGCAGCCTGGAAGGCTATAGTCCACGGATCACAAAGAGTCTGACATGACTGAGCATGCACACATGCACGCATCTTTATGGGCTGCCTCATCTCTACCCTAGCAGAAGCCTGTGGAGTAAATGACTTTGTAATTTATCGACCAATTCAGGACCTTTCTGAGAATGAAAGGCAGCCATACCTTACTGAGTCCAGGGCAGCAGGTATTCATTTGGACTGCTGAGCTGCAGTAGAAGTTCTGGTTTTCCTCCTTAGGGGTCTAGACCAAAAGCTCTGCCACAACCTCAGAAAGTCAAGTCCAGCTCCACCATGTAAAAGTAAGTAAAGAGCATCTCTAAAGGTTGGCCAAAGGATTCAGAGGCAAGTGTTTATATTTCATGTTTTAGAGGGAATTTATTAAACACCGATTTTCAGCATCTCTGTCTCCCACACCCAAGGGCCACCCTAGGAACATGAGCTCTGTCCCTTTGAACAGCTTTCCCTGTAGCTCGGATTGAGTTGAGTTCTGGTCACAGTCCCTGCCTTCCTTGGGCTTTCCTATGCACCCAGCCAGGTCAGGGAGGAACCAGCCTCCCATGGAAGCTTCACCTCAAGCATTCTGAAGGAATTCTCCTACCGTCTCAAGTTGTTGTCCTTGTTCAGCCACTCAGTCGTGTCCGGCTCTTTGTGCCTTCATGGATTACATGCCAGGCTTCCCTGTTCTCCACTACCTGCCGAATCTTGCTCAAACTCATGTCCATTGAGTTGGTGATGCCATCCAACCATCTCATCCTCTGTCGTCCCCTTCTCCTTCTGCCTTCAGTCTTTCCCAGCATCAGGGTCTTTTCCAATGAGTCAGTTCTTTGCATCAGGTGGCCAAAATATTGGAGCTTCAGCTTCAGCATCAATCCTTCTAATGAATATTCAGGACTGATTTCCTTTATAATTAACTGGTTTGCAGTCCAAGGAACTCTCAAGAGTCTTCTCCAACATCACAGTTCAAAGGCATCAATTCTTCAGCATTCAGCTTTCATTATGGTTCAACTCTCACATCCATACATAACTACTGGAAACACCATAGCTTTGACTAGATGGGCCTTTGTCAGCAATGTCTCTGCTTTTTTAATATGCTGTCTAGGTTGGTCATAGCTTTTCTTCCAAGGAGCAAGTGTGTTTTAATTTCATGGCTGCAGTTACCATCTGCAGTGATTTTGGAGCCCAAGAAAATAGTCTGTCACTTTTTCCACTGTTCCCCATCTATTTGCCATGAAGTGATGGGACCTGATGCCATGATCTTCCTTTTTTGAATGTTGAGGTTTTTTTTTAATTTTAAATATATTTATTATTTTCTTTACATTATTGTGTTGATTTTGCCATACATTGACATGAATCCACCATGAGTTTTAAGCTAGCCTTTTCACTGTCCTTTTTCACCTTCAGCAAGAGGCTCTTTCTGGTATCATCTGTATATCTGAGGTTGCTGCTATTTCTCCTGGCAATTTTGATTCAAGCTTGTGGTTGCTCCAGCCTGTCATTTTGCATGATGTACTCTGAACATAAGTTAAATAAACAGAGTGACAATATATAGCCTTATCGTACTCCCTTCCCAATTTTGAACCAGTCTGTTTTTCCATGTCTGGTACTAACTGCTGCTGCTTGTCCTGCATACAGGTTTCTCAGAAGGTAGGTAAGGTGGTCTGTTATTCCCATCTCTTTTAGAATTTTCCACAGTTTGTTGTGATCCACACAGTCAGAGGCTTTAGAGTAGTCAATGAAGCAGAAGTAGATGTTTTTTCTGGAACAGTCTCAAGTAGAATATTACTAATTAATCCGATAAAATATATGTATTTTTTTATCAAGGGTAAGGATAGGTTGAGATCCTTTATTGTCACCTTATTCAGGTTTTGGGGAGGCAGAGGAGATAAAAACATGCGTAATCACCCATGATTAACAGTCATTTCTATGCTGTGTTCTTTAATTCTCTTACCGAGTCTTCATACCAGTCAAAAGGTTGGCGTAACTGTAACTCTTCTATATGCAAGAAGATGGAAATTCAGAAATAGTAAGAGGCTTGATTGTTTTCATTTGTTCCCATCATAGATCTGGGATTTCAGTAGCCTCTACGGCCCACGCCTTCCTCACACCTCCATCATGGAACATCTCTTTAATATGACGATACTGACAATCCTTAAGCTCCATGAAAAGTTTCCTATCAAAATGATATTTTAATTTTTGAGATGTTTTAGATTAGATTCATTGCTGGGCCACCTAATTTGATAATTGATCAGGCATAGGCAGAAAAGAGAATATCTAATGAGCATATCTGAATTCTAGAATATTAAAGAATCAGTTAAAGCCTTCCCAGAGAAGCCAGAAAAACTGAGGAGACATGGTGGTACTTGGCAAGTAGTGTGGTCTGATCAAAGAATGCCTGGTGACCCTGTGCAGTCATTTGAAAATAAAAGGAAAACAAAATCTGTATGTGTTCAGAGGAGAACAGTTTACTGGGCAGAATCATAGGAGTTTATTATACTAGACAAACTTGATTTCTAGTGTTTTGTAAGATGACATAGTGGATGAATAAAATGTAAACAGCAGATGGAGTGTATCAGGGCTTTCACACGACACTTGGTATGGCAGAAAATGTTCAGTAAATAATTAATTAAAGTTAGTGTCTGTCTAAGCACTATTGCTTTCACTGAAAATTAACTGAAGTTAAACATACCTTTTAAAATATGAATGCCAGCCTGCTGAGATGAAGAGCATTTCCAAAAGCAAAAAGTAGAACCAGTTTTAAACATGCTGCGTGGAATATCTTCATTACACTAGTGACTGCAGATATAGGAACGATTACAGTGACCAGGTAATAAACATACCCTACCTTTCTTTAGGGGTGGAATAAGTGAGCCCAAGGATATGGGTTAATTCTTCTAATCTCAAATATAGTAAGTTATTAAATAGTGGGTGCTTAGTTGCTCAGGCTTGTCCAACTCTCTGTGACCCCATGGACTGTAAGCTGCTGGGCTCCTCTGTCCATGTCATTATCCAGGCAAGAATACTGGAGTGTAGCCATTCCCTTCTCCAAGGGATCTTCCCAACCCAGGGATCGAACCCGGGTTTCCAGCATTGCAGGCAAATTCTTTAACATCTGAGCCACCAGGATAAATCAGCATTTTTACTGTGTACAGTTCTCTTAGTAAGATGTAGTTTTCAGAATGGAATAATTTACCCCAAGCAAATTTAAAATGCCACTGCTAGTTAATTTCCAAATATTTTGCTATTATCAGTACCTTTGAAAAAGGAGAATATTGTAAATACAAAGTATCCCTTTATAGTTCTCTTAAAACATTCCATTTCTTCTCCCTGGAGAATCACCTGGCTTGAGCCTTATAGAAATTTTTCTACTTTTGAGTAATAGTGAGAAGAAACATTTTTATTCTTTCAGTAGACATTTTTTTGTAGTCCTACTATGTGCTAGTGTTGAGCCAGGCTGGGGATAGAAGGATAAACTAACGTATCAGGCCCCTTGGGTGATGGAGTATACATTTCAGTGGAAAACTGGACTTTATATTATGGTTATAGCAGGGAATCTAATTAAAACTTATTCCTTATTTCTAATGTCCAAGTTTCATGGTTTTCACAGCAGCTATCACATAATTATTCTGACATTGTACACATATGGTATTACTAGATAGCCATGGCTGTGAAATGTGGTTCCTTAGCAACTGCTAATGTATCTTGGAAAGGCAAAGAAATTGTCATGAGATGCTCTAGGACAACAAGTCCTTATCAAAAACTGTCGGTTAACCCACAGTATAATATTTTTATTTTAGTGTGCAGTGAAAAATATTTCAAGTAGAAAGCATAATTAAAATAGAATTTTCTGATGATTTCTTAATGTTGGAAGTCACACTGACACCTAAAGACAGGATGGTTGCCCCGGGTTTGTGGTGTATGAGCAGTGCAGGGCTCTGTGTATATGTTCAGTCATGTCTGACTCTGTGTGACTCCATGGACTGTAGCCCTCCAGGCTCCTCTGTCCACAGGATTCTCCAGGCAAGAATATTGGAGTGGGTTGCCATGCCCTCCTCCAGGGGATCTTCCCCAGCTCAGAGATCGAATCCACATCTCCTGTGCTGCAGGCAGATTCTTTACTGCTGAGTCAACAGGGGACCCACTGCTGGGCTAGGCTTCCACATTCACTATCTGCTTCTCTAGCACCACATCACTTTGAATTAAAATGATTTGAAGGGGAAATTCTTTAAGCTCTAGGTGTTCCCAATTTTACAGGTTCCACACCATAAGATAACAGATGCACAGAAGTGTACCACATCCCATATTAAACATGTGATTTCTCAAACATCGTGTTCAGAAAGCAGAACTTCTCAGGATGCAGTCAGAATCAACTTCCCTCTGTCCCACTGTCTGTCAAAACCCACTCTGGGGTAAATTCTTTTCCTCAGCCAGTCAGTTCTGTCACTCAGTCTAGTCTGACTCTTTGTGATCCCATGGACTGCAGCATGCCAGGTCTCCCTGTTTATCACCAACTCCCGGAGCTTGCTCAAACTCATGTCCATTGAGTCAGTGATGCCATCCAACCCTTCTCCTCCTGCCTTCAATCTTTCCCAGCATCAGGGTCTTTTCCAATGAGTCAGTTCTTCACATAAGGTGGCTGAAGTATTGGAGCTCCAGCTTCATCAAAAGTCCTTCCAGTGTATATTCAGGACTGGTTTCTCTTAGGATTGACTGGTTTACTATCCTTGCTGTCCAAGAGACTCTCAAGAATCTTCTCCAACACCACAGTTCAAAAGCATCACGTCTTCAGCGCTCAGCTTTGTTTATGGTCCAACTCTCATCCATACATGACTATTGGAAAAACCATAGCTTTGACTAGATGGACCTTTGTTGGCAAAATAATCTCTCTGCTTTTTAATATGCTGCCTAGGTTGGTCATAGCTTTTCTTCCAAGGAGCAAGTGTCTATTAATTTCATGGCTGCAGTCACCATCTGCAGTGATTTTGGAGCCAAGAAAATGAAGTCTCTTACTGTTTCCATTGTTTCTCCATCTATTTGCCATGAAGTGATGGGATTGGATGCCATGATCCTTGTTTTTTGAATGTTGAGTTTTAAGCCAGCTTTTTCATGCTCTTCTTTCACCTTCAGCAAGAGGCTGTTTAGTTTTCTTCACTTTCTGCCATAAGAATTGTGTCATCTTCATATCTTAGGTCGTTGATATTTCTCCCAGCAATCTTGATTCCAGCTTGTGCTTCATCCAGCCCAGCATTTCTCATGATGTACTCTGCATAGAAGTTACATAAGCAAGGTGACAATATATAGCCTTGATTTACTTCTTTCCCAATTTGGAACCAGTCCATTGTTCCATGTTTGGTTCTAACTGTTGCTTCTTTACCTGCATACAGGTTTCTCGGGAGGCAGGTAAGGACCCTTCGATAAAACCTTAGACCCCAGAACCCATCTGCTTTCTCATAAATGGTTAAATCTCCTCTAGTGATTTTGCCAAAAGAATTATCTCACATAATTGTAATAAATGTTTTTCTTTTTTTTCTCCAATGTGATGCTAACCAAGCCTTCAGAGTTAGAGAGTTTCTCTTCCTCCAGATTTGGTTGAGATCCACCATTGACTTCTGCTTTTGTAGGAGCATTTCTGGGCTCTTGAGAGACCCTCTCTGTTGACAGGTCCCTCTAACTGAGTTATTTTGGTACAATCAGCACCTATGCCTGTCCAAAGCTCTTCATTCCACAGCTCTTTTCACTTTGCCCATAGCTTTCTTACACAGGACCTTGCATAGTACAGAATTACCCACATGACACACTGCACTCTGTCATCATTGAAAGTACAGTTACTTCCTATAAGTTATCCCTATTCTGCAACTCCTAGAAACTCCAGCTAACCACTGATGTGTAGAGATCTTGTTCAGATGTGAGTCATCCACAAGTACCCTAAACTTCAGGTTCACAGATATAATGTAGCCCAAGTCCTAAGAATTTATATCCAAGTCATCATGACTCATTGCTATACAAAGTTAGGATAGAAGCAACAGAGCCTGTTGCCAAGAAGGACCTGAACTGTGAAATCAGACTGAACTGGGTTCAAGTCCACAGCCTTCAATTCCAGTCTCTGGCACTGTGGTTGTGATGTGGAGAAGACAAGTTTCTCAACTGCTTTAAGTTCCAAATTAGCTAATTTATAATTAATTTCTTAAGATTTGCTGGAACATATGTATTAATATATTAATATAAGTGAATAGTTTTGATTGTAAAATTATACAAGGTAAGAGTTAAATAAATCAAGAAATAAGGGCAAAAGGGAAATGCAAACACAAATTTAAGATACAGCCACAGTTAATTTTAGTACACAAAGTTTACGGGACCACAATTCCCTTGTTGCTTAAGTAGAGCTATGAGTTGCTGACATCCAGTAGTTCCTCATTAGTTCTACGGTGGTCATCATTGTCGCAGGTGTGTACAGCTTGTCACTGCAAAGGCTGCAAAGATGTATTTGTTTTCACTTTACACTCGGTTTTCAATTCTTCTGAGGTTATCATGAGAAGATAAAAATGAATGGATTCTGAAATAAGGATGGATTGAGCAGAATGAATGAGCTGTCTTGATGGATAGTAGATGAAGTACAGACTTAACTAGAAAGGCTCTTGCAGAATATAGAAGCAAACAATATAGGTAGAGAAATAAATTATGCAGTTACTTATAGAAAAATGTAAAAATTCATAAAATCCTCTTATAGAAGAGCAAGGAGGCCTTAAGGGTAAACAATTTGGATGTTGTTGTTTTGTTGGTATTACTATAATTATTTTCAATTAATTTTTGTTGAATTGTAAACATGAGCTCAACTCTTTTAAAAAAAGTTTTAATTAGAGGATAATTATATAATGATACTGTGATGGTTTTGGCCATACGTCAACATGAATGGGCCATAGGTGTACATATGACCCCCTCCTTGAACCCCCCTCCTGCCTCCCTCTTGAGCTCAGTGCTTACTGTGTGTTCTCACTCAGTTCTCAAGGGTGAAAACATTTGTTATTTTCCAGTGGACTGATGGATGTATTGAGGTTCAACCTGCCCACGATGACACAGGATTCAAGCCCTGAGTGATTTTAAAGCACCTCTTAACCATTACATGGCTTACATTATTTATAAGCCACAAATAAGCTCAGCAGCCAGCACCTACCCACCCAAGTCTAAGCACACAGTAGAGGTACAAATCAAATAACCTGCTCTAGCATAGAATTGGCATGTAGTAATGACTTTGACAGTGGCTCTTAAGATGTGACATCACATGGGTGAACTTCAGTGACCACAATCATCATTTTTAGGCCCCTCCAATCATAAAAAAGCAGTAGTCATCACAGTAATAATGTTGTTTTGATATGGACAATTGTCCTATACGAAATAAAAATATCTTTTGGAAATTTTACTACGTTTGTTGACCCCTCACATATACTCTGGAAAAAAAAGTGTGCTTAATGTGTAAACATTGCTTCAAAACAAAGTTCCCAAGACATACTCCTACCTTTCCCACAGTTGATAAATATTGTTATCCACTGACCTTTCTTTAGGGAATTTTGGACACATTAAAGTATATGAATTATGTTCAAGAAATTTTATTACTGAAATTAGTAGAGGAATTTAGTTTTGATGCTTATTATCTGATAATATTTAGCAGCAGGAACTGGAGAGCCGTCAAGCCCTGGTCTGTTTATTTTGATATTAATTTACCTTGTTTGTCAGAGAAGAAAAGAATACTTAGAAAAATACATATAAAGAGCAAAATGCTTAACCCAGGTTACACTTAAATTCAGCGTTAACTGTCCTTATGTTTAAAAATCGATGAAACCATGGAGCTGATACAAAACTATTTGATTCTTCTAACTGCCATCTTCTCGTTACATGATTTAGAATTTTCTTTTCTATCTTGAACTCCTCTGTAGACTTTCAGTTATGCAAGACTTCATTATGTTTCTTCCTTCTAAGACACGTGGCATAAATTATTTCTTATCTAGGCATCCTTCTCTATTCCACACTCTATCCTACCCCATATCACAAATAAGTCATCTGTGTACCATCACAAGATGGTACTTGTAACTGGGTTTCCCTGGTGGCTCAAATGGTACAGAAGCTGCCTGCCAATGCAGAAGATGCAAGAGACGTGGAGTTTCATCCCTGGATGGGGAAGATCCCCTGGAGAAGGAAATGGCAACCCACTCCAGTATTCTTGCCTGGAAAATTTCATGGACAGAGAAGCCAGGTGGGCTACAGCTCATGGGGATCACAAAGAATCTAACACAACAGGGACACCTGATGTTCAAAGGGCACATGGAGCCCCCTCCCCAGTCACTGTGATGGCTTGAAGCAGCGGTCTCCAACCTTTTTGGCATGAGGGACCAATTTCACGGAAGACAATTTTTCCATGGACCAGGGGTTGCGGGGGTGATTTAGGGGTGATTCAAGCCTATTACATTTATTGTGTGCTTCCCTCATAGCTCAGTTGGTAAAGAATCCGCCTGCAATGCAGGAGACCCTGGTTCAATCCCTGGGTTGGAAAGATCCCCTGGAGAAGGGATAGACTACCCACTCCAGTATTCTTGGGCTTCCCTGGTGACTCAGCTGGTAAAGAATCCACTTGCAATGTGGGAGACCTTAGTATGATCCCTGGGTTGGGAAGATCCCCTGGAGAAGGGAAAGGCTACCCATTCCAGTATTCTGGCCTGGTGAATTCCATTGACTACAGTCCATGGAGTTGCAAAGAGTTGGGCATGACTGAGCGACTTTCATTTCACTTATCTCTATTATTATTTTATCAGCTCCACCTCAGATAATCAGGCATTAGATCCCAGAGGTTGGGGACCCCTGGCCTGGACTTAAAGGATTGAACCACACAATCAACTCATTGTTTGTTAGAAGCAATATATTGAGGCAAAGAATGTTTAACCATGGACTATGTCTAAGGGTCCTGAGCAGGGCAGCATACACAGTCCAAACATTATTTGATATGGAGTCTCAGTTTGTAACAGCCACTAGAATCTGTAGAACAGATATACTCTAAAGGCCAACGAAGAGTGTTTCTTGACCCAAGTTAGCTTCATCATTTAGAGTTTGTAAACATTCAGGAAACAGAACATACAGGTTTCTACACATTTTAATAAGATACTGAATCTTGTTGACAAGGTGACTTTGTTTCCTTCTTATGCTGGGAAAATGTGAATGGAAGAATTACAGAATGTCATTTTTTATTTAGCATCATTCTATAGCTCTTTACTTTTTTCAAGCGAAAAGCTAGATTAAAATAAAAAATCAGTTAAAATGATCCAATTTAAGCAACTCTTTTTCCTGACTTGCTTATTTATCTGAAAGTGTTCAGCAATATTTTAGGTGGAAAATATTATCAGAAATAGAATATCTGCCTTTAGGGAAATACATTGATCCACTTAGCACAAAACATAAATGGTAAATTGAATGCTCGGAACCATAACTTATCTACAGTTTGCAAAGGATCAAAAACCAAGACTTGAAGTTGCACATAATTTGTTCTCAGCTTGCTGGCTATGGGGAACTGGATGAGGGACACCATCATGGGTATTGGTGGTGGTGGTGTTTAGTCAAGTAGTGTCCAACTCTTTTGAGATCCCATGGACTGTAATCCTCTAGGCTCCTCTGTTCCTGGGATTTCCCAGGCAAGAATACTGGACTAGGTTGCCATTTCCTTCTCCAGGGGATCTTCCCAACCCAGGGATCGAACTTGTGTCTCCTATGTTGGCAGGCAGATTCTTAACTGCTGAACCACCAGGGAAGCATCTTGGATATTAAGATGCCTCATTGCACCAAAGTTGCTCTAAAAATTTAGCCATTTAAGGGCAAAAATGCAAGCCAACCAGTAACAAACTCTCATAACAACTCTTGTCTTTCAGTAACAAAAAGATGTTCAGGACAAACAGTTTCGAATCTGTTTTGGAAACACTGAATGCTATATTCCTTTTTTAGAGATTCAAAAAGTATACTCACAGATTAAAAGCTATAATTTATCTGTTTTTATTTTTCTGTGGGATAGTTTTCCAGATTTGCTCATTATATCCTTTTTGGAATATCATCTATAATTTTGTCAAACATGAATGTTTCAGAAGAACTTGAAAACTCTGAATTGGACTTTTTGGTGACTTTATGTGCATTATGTAGAACCAGCTATACATGCTTAAATCACACACCTTTATACAAAGAATACCTGCTACATTGAAAGTTCTCCAAAGCTTGGTTTCAGCTGTTTCTTTAAGTCATACCCTTAAATTGGAAGAATTTATTCATACAAAAGGAAAACACCCTACTTTCCAATACAGTTACTGAGACCTCCTTACTGCTTAGTTAGGGAAGACCTTATGCTTGGGTTTGTGATTATTTGTGAACGTGCTTTAGGGTAGATTGCTTAAATTAGATTTTCTGGTGGTTTCTTGACCATGTAATTTAGTTTGTGTTTGAAGACTTAAAATCAACAAATGATTGGAAGTTAAAAAAATAGACCTCAATATTCATACTGAACAGCTATCTTTAAATACAATAGACATGTTTATGAGTTGATATCACCCATGGAAGTGAAGCTTCTCCAACTTTTACCAGAAAGCTGTTTTTTGTTTTCCTACTGTAAAGGGAAAGGCAGTGTAAACACAGATAATAAAGCCTGGTTAAAAAAGGATGCTTAAATATGTATGGAATAGTCTTGCAAAAACAAAATATATTAATTGGTCTCAGGCATATGCCTTAATCAAGGATATTATAGATATTAATAAGCATGCACTTAAGAAAATAATGCTGACAAATCTGGTATTGTTAATATTATTAATTATGTAGAATGCTTTAATTTTCTTTGGTAATGCTAAATAACAGAAAATTGGAACAGATGCCTCACTGTATTTTTACTAGGAGAAAAATCGACTTTCCTGGAGAATTAGAAAAGGAAAATTATTAAGTGTTTTCTACACTATGAAATTTCATGAATCAGGTTAAGAATCTAGTAAGTTCTTTTCCTGCCCAGAGTAAATGTATATACTTCAACCACTATTCCCTTTGGATATGGTCTGATTTTACCTTTGTTGTTAAGGCTGGTGGGTTTTGCTGTGGCTGTTGTTAAACTGAACGGACATTTACTCATAATTAAAGACAAAAGAGTGAAAAACCATTCTGCCGTGATTATGTTGCAGATTTTTTTTCTGTCTACAAGTGAGACTTTGCAAATGACTCTGATTGCAGCATTTGGGAAAGGACTGCACTGGAATTGGTCCAGAAAAAAGTGCCTAAAAAGAGCTGATGGGAAGAGCAGCAATATAAGGAGAGTCTAAAATAAATAGGCTTTTTCAGCCTGAAATAAACAAGGCTGAGAAGGGATTTCATTGATGGCTATAAAATCAGGAAGTGTATAGATTAAAGAGGACATGGCTTTTGACCAAATTCATTGACATTTTAAAAGAATCATTTTTTGACTTATTAAAAGAAATACTTATTTATGAAATGGCTAATATTCATATTACATTAATAATCCCAAGAAGTTGACTTGATAGAAACATGTATACAAAAAGAATTTTGGAAAGAAAATGTGAATGGCACATCATGAGCTGATTATTAGGAATTTGGAATATTGTGAATTCTCTCTCTCTCTTTTTTTTTTTTTTTTTTGGTCAGAGGTTTATGAAGGACTTTTCAATAGATCCGGGTTCAATCCCTGGTTTGGGAAGATCCCCTAGAAAAGGGAACAACTACCCATAGGTAATTTGGTAAACATTCTCAAAAAAAAAACAAAAGAAAGAAATCCATGATTGTTACCTTTGGCTGATTTCCATGGTGTAAACACTTACCATGATTGATTTCAAGCTACCAAGAATTTAACAACTAGTGTCCCAGATTTGTGAATATTTAACAGTTGACTCCCACAGACCATCAAATACAACACTCACATCATATTTATAATCTATAAACAAAGCCACTCTCAGAGAGAGGACTATTATATTTAGACTGTTAGCCTGAGAGACCAATGGGGAATAAACATACAATACTCCCATAAATTAATGTAACTGGATTAAATTGATCATTTAAAAATATAATTTCACATGTCTTCTCTCCAATTTATATGAATTCTTCCTTTGGTTTTCATTTATTCATTCATATATTCACTCAGTCTCCATTTCTTTACTACCTGGCGTGTGATGTGAGCTCTAAGAAAAGGAAAACTTGGCTAGAGAGGAGATTGGGGTGCAGATCTCCATCCATAGTCTGATGGTACATGCCTACTTGGGTAATGCAGAGCAGTGTTCTGGGCAGATAGATGCTGCATACACAGTGTCTCTAGGCAAGAGAAAGAGGATGGCTCTGTGGGTACGAGGACCACAGGGACATTAATTGCTCTTGAGTCTCTTTCTTTATTTAACTGCACCCAAGTGTGCATGGTTCTTCCTAAATAAATGGCTGTGTTGAAAGAAACTGTATGAAAAAAAAAATAATACCAAGACAATGACTTGTAATTAACTGAGTTAACAGCTTCATGTAAGCAAAATGAACAATTTCCAGGGGCTTTTATGTACTTCCCCCAATGTGCTGAAAGAATTACGATTATACATTCATTCCAGAAAGTGGCTGGAAGGTGTTAAAATCGTTTAGCTCTGTTATTAATAAAAAGACTCGCTTAGTAATTAACATCAAGGCATTTGCTTCACCAAAGGGTATTAATGTCTTGTCAAAAAACAGGGAAGATTAAAAATCGAAAAGATGAAAACCTAGCAGTTCTTTCAGGCTGAGATATGTTTGTCCCATACCACAGCTATATTTATTCTTTTCAAGATGTTCTTAGCCGTTCACTATGTCAATTTCAGGGCTTCTTTCCAGGTTGCTCTGGAGTAAAGAATCACCTGCCAATGTATGGGATGCAGGAGGCATGGGTTTGATCCCTGGGTCAGGAAGATCCCCTAAAGGAAGAAATTACAACCCCCCTCCAGTATTCTTGCCTGGGAAATCCTATGGACAGAGGAGCCTGACGGGACACCGTCCATGGGGCCATGGGTGTGAGAGTCAGACATGTCTGAGCGACTGAGCAGGCATGCACGCATGCGGGTTTCGTGGTTGGCTTTGTGGGATAAGCAAGAATTTGACCTTTGGTGATGTATATGATGAATAGAACTAGTTCAAATTGGAAGCCTTAGTAACTGCTTTAACTAGGAAGAAACTGTTGATTGATAAACAAAAAAAAATTTTTTTGCATTCAGTTAAATAAGGTGTTTGTTAAGCTAGTCTATATAAATTAAAAGGGCATGCAATACTCAAGTAAATACAGTCCCACAGAAATCAGGATTTCCTTTTGTTAAAATGTATAAAAGACCTAGAAGATTTCTGATTTCCTTTTATCTCAACATATGAAAATGTTATCTGGATGCACACATAAGATATATTTGGAACTTCCAGAGGCAACATTATTTATTCTACATCATTAAGTAATAACTGAATGTATCACTGTTATTTATTATCAACAAATTTTCAAATATTTGGATGTAAATCCTGAAGCTGGCTTACTGATCACATTTGAGAAAGAATTGGTGGCTTCGTTGTGAGACTGCAGAGTTTCTGGGTTCACCCATCTCCATAAACCCCATTTCTAGCACAACACTTGGCATTCAGTGAGTGTTCCATGAATGATTGTAAAATAGATAGAATGTGTTCAGAAATATTAAGTAATAACATAGTGTCTTCAAGTTGATGGATTTAGTAATAATTTTGTCATTTGGATCTCTTCTGTAGACCCAGGTGATGAATATTCAGAAAACATAAGAAATGTAATCTCAGGCAGTATGCATAATTTTAAAATATAATCACAGCTTATAGTGCTTACAATTCTGTACAGTATTTCATAGCAGTGGAAAATATTTATTTTCATCAGAGTTGTCATCACTCCATTATATCATTTATTCTGAGAGTAGCAGACATTGATAGGGATTGAAGTAACTTAATCAGTAATGTAATTAAATGGAAGGTAAATATTGCTTTCCAAAGGTGAATGTCAGCCAGCTGAGATGAGGAACATTTTTAAAAGCTGTTTAGTTTACTAGAGTTTGACTTATTGTTGTCTGTATTTCCCATTGATTCAGAATATTTTCTTTTTGTATTTGCTACAAAATTATAACACTCTTAGTAATTATATTTATTAATCTTTCCCATTTTCAGGTTTTTTTTTCCTTTTCTTTTGTGCATGAGTGTCCTGGACCTGAGTGTGGGCAGTGAGCTTGTGAAGCTTTGTGCCAGGTGCTGAGGCTATCGATTTCTGTCCCCAGGGGTCCTTCCAGCCAAGTGGCTTACTCTACATTGTAGCCCTCCTGGCTGATGAACCACCATGGGCCCCCTGGCCACCACACCACAGCCAAGCTGTGCAGGCTTCCTGTCCCGGCTCTATACGGGCCTTTAAAGCAAAGATCATGGCATTGAGGTAGACCCAATACATTCCTGTGGGAATTGTCACAGCCTCCTGGTACAGAAAAGCCCCAAATACCTGTTCAGATCACACCCAAATTGACCAAAATATGTCTCTTAATGATCAGGATAGAACAACTCATGCTTTTTAAGCTGCTTAGTCATACAGTATGCATCCCTAGAGTCATTTTAAAAATACCAAGATTACTAAATATATGTGCATGTATATGTATTTATGCATATGTGGGAGTGTGTTTATGTGACTTTATAAAACACGCCCCCGTTTGGCTGTCTGTGAACACTGAGGATCACAGTACAGGGGTCCACACTGCCCCTCCTCCCTCGTTCTTTCTCACGCCACCTGAATGAAGTATAGCAGCTTCTTTGCAAAGGGAGTGATGCTTAATGGAGGTGTTTTCATAAGAAGATTGAAGGAAGAACTGTGATTTTTGAAAAACACATCTCTGAATTTACCTAAATTGAATATTGTGACCTTAACTAGTTTTTACAGCTTCACATTAAATGGGTATAGTCCATAGGTTCGCAAAGAGCTGGACACGACTGAGTGACTGAGCGTGCACACACACACACATACACATATTAAATGATGCTGTCTACACATGGCTTGCAATCAAACACCTTTCTCAAATAACAAGAAACACTTTAAAAGATATTAATATTTCTTCTCTTACTTGTGAGTTTCTGAAAAATTCGGTAAAATATTTTAAGATTTCCATTCTGGACGTATGAGAGGTGAGAACATTTGGTAGCAATGAATTTGGGGTGTTTAAGAACAGTAGGTAAAAAAAAGTTGGAGGTTGCCTTTAAATTTTTGACTACTAGAAGGTATTCTCAGAGAAGGCAGTGGCACCCCACTCCAGTACTCTTGCCTGGAAAATCCCATGGATGGAGGAGCCTGGTAGGCTGCAGTTCATGGGGTCGCTAAGAGTTGGACACGACTGAGCGACTTCACTTTCATGCATTGGAGAAAGCAATGGCAACCCATTCCATTCCAGGGAGGGAGGTGCCTGGTGGGCTGCCATCTATGGGGTCACATAGAATTGGATACGACTGAAGTGACTTAGCAGCAGCAGAAGGCGTTATGAACTGAATGACTTTAAAAATAAGAACACCAGTGTCATGACTTGTGGTGCAAAGATTCTGTAACTTTTGAGAGAAATTGGAAAGGTCTAGGGAGTCATGTTTGGGTATGATTGTGAGAGTTACTGAGAGAGAGAGAGATAAAGGTTAACCCAAGAAAGATGAAGAAATACAGTCAACTGAGTTACACAGGCGGAAATCTTAATGTCTCATGTTGAGTAGAGACAATCAGAGTTAACTAAGGAGACTTTATTCTAAAGGACTGTTGCCAGAAAGAGGAATGGAACCACAGCTGTTGGAAGATTTTCTCTACCCATAGATCCATAAGGGGTTCTCTTTTATAAGGAGTAATAAGAAAAGCTCATGGACTTCCCTGGTGGCTCAGTGGTAAAAGATCTGCCTGTCATGCAGGAGATGTGAATTCGATCCCTGGGGGGGCGGAGATCCCTTGGAGAAGGAAATGGCAGCCATCTCCTGTATTCTTGCCTGGGAAATACTGTGGACAGAGGAGTCTGGTGGGCTATGGTCCATGGGGTCGCAGCAAAAGAGTCGAACGCAACTTTGTAACTGAACAGCAACAAGAAAGGCTCAAAAGAACAAGGTTTGGGGAGGTGAGTGATGGACACTGGCAGGTGATGGAATGGTAGTTCAGAGAATGGTTTCTTAGAGGTCAGTCGGCTTTTGAAGGAAGAATATTGTGTGCTGGCTCAGACTGAGGGTGGCCCAAAGTTAAGAGGCTAAGGGAAAGGAGAGATTCCCAGTGAAAATTTGGTCAGTAAGTTTTGTTCTGATTTATTTTTTCATGAGCAAAGAGAAGACGTTTGAAGGAAGTCTCTGTGCCCACGTCACAGGTAAATAAGGGAACCCATAGTCTTATTCAATTTCTGTGGGGAAGGGTGTTACTTTGCAACATAAAAGGTGGGAGAATTTTGTAACCTTTATTTCCTAGGATCACAGGGCTCAGGTAAAATCCAGTATCTTCACCAGCCGTGAGAGGGAATGTAGATCAGCTGGGTCAGTGCTTCAAGGACCAAGTAGAGTGTCTGGAGAGATGGTCAGAGTGTAGTGATGGAGAGGAGATGGAGGCTGGGATGCAGGTGGTCAGGAAGCAATAAGTATCTTAGCAACTGGGTCTCAGGCACAGGACTGCAGCTCAGAAGCGAAACTTCATTCACTAGCACCTACGTGTTGAGAGTAAGAGGGGGTCCCGGGTCTCGAAGTGTATAAAGTAGGCCCTAGCTTCTGGACCAGGGAAGCATCTCTGTTTAGAGTAACCAAGGCCTCAGGAGCACTGAACTAAATCAGAGGCAGGTTGGAGTTTATTGAAAACAACACTTGCCCCATCAATGAGGGAAGCTGATTCCAAACTCTAAAACTTAGTTCAGTCCTTCTGGGATGGGTGGGAAAGAGAGTAGGCAGAACCTGGCTCATAATATCTTTAAAGAGGAATTTCTTTTCCAAGAAAGCCAATTTATTTTCAGCCTGAATAATGATCCACTGCATCATGGACCTCTATCATTTCCATACTATATATACTTAGGAATTTCTTTTTGTTTTATAGGTCAGCATCCTGAGCCTCATGGGGAAAAAGCATAGTTAAATTTAGGAAGGAAGTAGAATATAAATAGCTATATTAAAGTATTGTAAGGCTTGAAAAATTACACGTCAAAATTGAAAACATAAAAGTTAGCTTTTTGGGTTTCTCTATTTTTAAATTTCTATTTCTTGTCTGTTGATAATATTCATGTTGAATTGTTGAATTATTTTTATTCCAAATGTTGAGTATGGTTTCTGTATTCTATATGTGAGACTTTTATAAATGTATTGCATGTGGTCTACCATTTGCTTTCCTTAGGTTATCTTAAATGTATTTTAAATATCCAAGAAGGGCTCATAATACATAAATATGAAGTTATGATAGAAAAGTCTATTTTATTTTATTAGTTCATAAGACTATTTGTGAAAGTTTTATGTATGGAGAGAAAACGTATCATTTTCCTGACCTGGTGTGTAACACAATTCCCAAGAATGAATTCAAATATAGCAATTGCTTCAGAACTGCTCTCTCTATATCTGGTCTAGTAAGGCCTGGGTTATTTATTCAAATTCCAAATGTTTATTCAGGCCACAGAGTGGTACTTAACAAGATTTCTCTGCTGAATGCATGTAGTTGTAACTTTGCTGGAATACCTATCCTGATATGACTTATATTTTGGTTATATAAAAATTTTTAAACTTCTTGCACCTTACACTGATGTGGAAATACATATATATCTCCCTTCCACATCATTGTAAGGTGTAAGACTTATTAGAGGATGGTTGATGTACTCTATATCTTTGATAATGCTCTCGTTCTCAAATGGAGTCTCATTCACGATCAGCATGCGTTATATGTGGTGATTTAAATAAAAAGGTAAATCTTAAAATTGAGTGTTATCCTCTTATGCAATGCATTCCTCTCAATTATGAAAACAACATAGAATTGTGAATTATGCATAGAATTGGAATATGTCTAGAGATGTGTGCGTGCAGTGTGTGCATGCTCAGTCGTGCCCAACTCTTTGTGACCCCACTGACTGTGACCTGCCAGGCTCCTCTGTCCTCAGGGTTATCCCAGCAAGAATGCTGGAGCAGGTTGCCATTTCCTTCTCCAAGGGATCTTCCTGACCCAGGGATGGAGCCTGCGTCTCTTGCATCTGGACTCTTTACCACTGCACCACCTGGGAAGCCCCTTGAGATGTGTATGAGATGCTGAAGACAAGCTGAAGGGCTCTGTCCCTTAGTTCCTGATCACAGCCCACCCTTCGATCTTTGCTCCCTGTCTTGGTCCCTACTTCCTCCCGCAAGTGCACAGAACTCTCCTGGAAGTGGGGCCTTTAAAATCTGACCTCCGTCTGCTTCCCTAATATCATTCCGTGATTTCCTCCCACCTGTGCCCTGTGCTTCAATCATGAGCCCTGGTTTTCAAGTCTCCTTGCCTCTGGCCACACTGTTCCATTTTCCTGGTGAACTTCTACACAGGGCATTTTCTCTGACTTCCCAGGTGGAGTTTGCCGTTGTCATCTGGAATCCTCACTACAATGGTTGGGCTTACCTCCATGTTAGCATCAACTCCTCCATATGCATTTATCTGTTCTTCTTCCTGTATACTGAAGCGACTTAGCAGCAGCAGCAGCAGCTTCCTGTATAACCCACTTCTCCAAGAGCTCTATATAGACAGGGGTCCAGTCTTATTCTCTGCATTCCAGTGCTTTGCCTTGCTCAGTGCCCTGCTGAAAGATTACGAATAAGCGCCTATTACATTAATTAATTGAAAGCTTGTTTTTCACTATTTTTTTCTACTGTATAATGACAGGGGTAGATTTTAGTAAATCAATACCCTTGGAAAATTTTCATGAATATTATCAGACTTATGCATATAAAAAACCCTAAACATTTGGTACTTTTAGCTGTTAAGTATAGTACTATGTTAATTCATCGACTTTAGTAAGTCATCATACAAAATAAACAAAATTTTGTTTATTTATTTGGCTGCACTAAGTCTCAGTTGCAGCATGCTAACTCTTAGTTGCAGCATAGTTCCCTGAGGAAGGGTTGAACCCTGGCCCCCTGGATGGGGAGTGAAGATTCTTAGCCACTCAACAACCAGGGAAGTCATCATGCATATTTTTTTAAAGTAAGATATTATAGCACAAGAACTATGGACATGGCACATCATGAAAATGGATAATTATCTATTATGAATTAAATAGGGGGCTCCCCAGGTGACTCACTGGTGAAGAATCCCCCTGCCAATGCAGGAGACGCAGGAGACGCAAGTTTGATCCCTGGGTCAGTAAGATCCCCTGGAGTAGGAAATGGCAACCCACTCCAGTATTCTTACCTGGAAAATCCTATGGACAGAGGAACCTGGCAGGCTACTGTCCACAGGGTTGCAAAGAGTCAGACCCGAATGAGTGACTAACCACACACATACGCACGCATGAATTAAATATGAATGTATATATGTGTATACATGTCAATATTATTTATATATGTATATATGTATATCTCCATTTTCTATCTATTTATCATCAATTTCATTGAGATGTTATAAGAATGTATCAGAGAATATAAAAAAGTAGCAAGGTGACAGTGGCATTTTGCATTCATCTATTTCTGAAACTTTTAAGTCAAGAGCTTAGTAGGAAAGTTGATGAACGCCTAAAGAAAGAATAATTAATTCTTCTTGGAGAACTAAGGGATGTTTGCCCAAAGGAGATAATTTTTAAATTTAGGTCTTTGATGATTACTTAGACATTTCCAGATGCATGGCACCTTTCTACTCAGCAGGATAGCAACATGAGCAACAGAAAAGTGACTGAATATGTTCCCTGTGTTTGGAACCCTGGAGCCCAGGTCAGAGGGGCCATGATCCCTTGTAGATAAGAAAAGATGAATGCTGAAGGATGAATAGGAGCCAGTTGTTTGAGAATCTTAGAATCAAAGGAAAAAAAAAAGTAGCGATTATATGCAATTGTACGTTGACCCTTAAAGAGTAAAGGGTCAACATCCATAGAAAAAAATATAAATCTGAGCCAATTCTGATTAATTTAACATTGTAATCATTTTTCATAATTTACATAAAATACCAAATTTGCACTTTCTTAAAGCAACTGTTACTATGTATATTATTTCAATCCATCCTCTTATTTTTAGACCTCATTTTCAGCATTCATTGCTGTAATATAGGGTAGCATGAAATAAAATTTTGAACTAGTTTCTATTTGAAGGAAAATTTGTGAATTTCTTCATGTAAACCATATCCTTTTTAAAAAAAGACTGTAATTTCATCCTTTTGCCTAGGTAATGGATGCATCTTAGCTAAAATGTAATCACGTTGCTTGATCTTATTTTTCCCTTTTGGCATTCCCAGTGCTTAGACCTCATAATAGTTAAAAAAAAAAATTAAATTGGCAGAGGAGCAACTGCACAACCACAAAACTAGTTGGAATTGGCAGAGCAGTCAAGAGCTTGGCTGATATTTTGGCACTTGCTTTTGTAATTGAAGAGGAACTCTTCAAGTAAATAGCCTAGTCCAGTATTTGGGACTTCGAGAATGCTTATTTTAAAATCCTTTTCCATTTTGAATTAAGTCACATCTCTCCGTGTTTAGACAAGCTGCAGTGGCATTGAGAACACCATCTACATAGTAACGGGCAGATGTCTTTAGAACTCAAGGAGTTCTGCCCCATCACTGGGTTGCAATTAACCAGTCTAATAATTAAGATTCATAATCTTACTTCCCACAATATGGAATTCTTTCTTGCCAAAGTTTATTTACTTCTTAAAGATAACCATATTCTCTTTTTTTTTTTTATCATCCTGGTAATACAGATGCAACCTCAGAAGCCTACTTTCAGAATATTAGAGCAGAATATTAAAGCAGAATTCACCCCCTTTCTAACTGCAATAAAGGTTGTCGTGGCCACATGGATTATTACAGTGGTCTTGGAACTGGTGTTCTGGTCTTATAACTCAGCCTCCTGCACCCCATTCACTCCCATTCTAAAAGACCAATTGGATATAGTCTCCTTCCTGCTTTAAATCTAGTAATAGGTTCAAATAGAAATTATATACTGCTGAGGCCATTCGTGATTCATCTTCACCATCTGTCAAGTCTCTTTCTTCCCTGCTCCCAGTTTGCAGATGGCCTTCGTTTTGTTAACTCCTTCTTCTACTCTCACATGATACATATTTTACTCCAGAAAGCCTCATTTGACCCTATGAGACTAGGCTAAGTGTTGCTTCAGTGTACTTAGGATAATGCTATACTCATCACTTACATTTACTGTGTAGTCTCTGTTTCTACACATGAAGCAGAAACTATAAGGTTGGGTGCTTTGTTCATGTTTTTTCCTGACATCATTCTTATTGTTTGGAATGTACTCATAAATATTTATTAAAAGGATAAAATAGGAAATAGGAAAAGCATAAAAATAAAGTTCTTGTCATCAACGAGCTGGCAAGTCTTGATCACATTACCTTAACTTCTCTGAGCCTATCCCCATTTCATCAGCTATAAAGTGAGGGTGTCTAGACTACATAAATTCTCTATCCCATCTGGTCTAAAATTCCATGATCCTGTTTTACCATTAAGCCAAAAATGACTGAGTATCATGTTTTCCCTGCAAAATGTTTGGCATAAAATCCAATGCAAAAGATTTGAAAAAAAGAAACTAATAATCTTGTTGGAGAAAGAAGATCTGTATATGATAAACAGGAATGAAAGACGTGACTCTTTATAAAATGTGTAGGTCTTTATGTATTTGCCAAGGAAAGAGAGCTAAACAGTGTTAGAATTAGATGGTTTTATTCTGAGAAATGTTCTTGGAAAAAAAAACAGGATGCTACATAAAGTTAGAACATACCTTGAAGTGAAAAGGTGGTGTGAAAAATGACAGCAGTGTCATGGCTGTGAGCCCTTTATATCAGCAGAAGAGCATGAAAGCTTCACAAAATGGGATTTTCTATTTACAGAGCGGTATTGGAGTGCTGTTGGGTGACGAATATCTGCAAGCCGGTTTTTTGGGAAATGTTTTTGGGTCAGTTTACTTACAGTGTAGTTAGAGATATTGACTCAATATTATTGGCATCGAAAGCTCCAAGTTTTCAAAAAGTGATAAGAACCCTTTTGTTAACCTTAAACAAATACACTGTCAGTTATTTCTCCAGTAAAAATGGTCTGATTTGGGATCAGCAAGGAATTGCAATTCAGTCTGCAACCCTGAGAGCTACTGTGCAAGGCCCACAGAACAAGGTCAGGAACACTTACATAAAGATGGGAAAAAGAAGTTGGGAGGGCTATAGGAAATAAAGAGTTACCTGGAGGAATTAGAGTTCACTGTAAAGTGGCTCTTCATTGGCTGAGTCATGACAGTCTCTCATTGGTTAAGCTTTTGCCAGGCAAGAAGAGGAAGTCTTTCTTCTTCCTCTAGGACTTTGCTATTGCTGTAGGGTTTAAGAACTTACCCCCATTTGGTCTCCTGACTCTGTTTTAATTGAGGTCTCTGTCTATTCATTTTTATGTTTTACACGGAAAAAGTTTATGAACAGAATGTCACATCTGTGCATTTGTCCTTCAGTGGACAAACTTGGTTTTTCCAGACAGCCTGAGTCCTGTGAAACCTTTACAGGTAAATTTTAACAAACAAGAACTGTTGCTGACTGATATTTATAACTAAGCTGATTTGTAGGAATTTGATTTTTAGTGGTGTAAGAAGTCAGGGCAAGAAAACTGGATAACATTTATAGTCAGCCTTGACTGTTAAATCAAATAATATAAATGAAGCACCTAAGACAGAGACAGACATATGTTAGACACACAGTCACTGTTACTCCCATTATTTCTTGCTTTCTGCCTTCTTGGTCAAAACAACGAGACATAAAGATACATGTATCTTCAGTTCTTAATTGCTTGTGCTTATCATTTTGTATTCATGACTTTCCTATCCAGAAAGATATCCTATCCTAAAGATAGCCTACAAAAAGCAAAATATTTCAGCTCCCAGGAAATAAGGTATTTGAATCCATTTTCTAATATATATGACTGGAAGATGATTTTCTAGAATGAAGGGAAATTGAAAAAAACAGCTTATCAAAGTTTCTAAGTCTTTAATGTTGCTATTTTCCATTTCACTTTAAATTTCTCTGACACTGTAAGATTCTATTCATTGTGCCATGATTCTTATTAAGCCTTTCCCAAGTTCTTCACTTGGAAGGCATGAAATTTTTTCATACCCATTGCAGATTATCTCTCTGTATTGCAGAATTTTTAGGTTGAATGTGCCCATACAATGTTAGAGCTGGGAGGGAATTTGGAGTTATTTTATTCAAACTTCAAATTAAAAAAAATAAAGAACAGTGCCAGATTGGTTAGTAAATTAGTCACTATTTTTATATAAAAATTTTCAGACTTTTGTGTTAAATTTATATGATAATGCCTGCATGTCAATATCTCTGCCACTTTCTACAACTCTAACTGGGTCAGCAGGTTCTGTAAAATTCTTACATATCCAATTGACCTTTATTCTCTACAGCTGTTGGAAAGAAAGCCTCTTTTCAGGTCAGGAGTTTTTGTTTTTATTTCTCTAGAATATATTTTCTTCTTCCCACACATAGTGTCATCATTTTTTATTAATTTTTATTGCAGTATAGTTGCTTTACAATGTTGTGTTAGCTTCAATAGCATCATTTTGGAAACTTTGCTTATTGGACTTTGTTTTCCCACTCGAAGTGATTACCATTCATTAATCCTGCCAACTTATCTAGTATTTAGGGCCCAAAGCCCTACTTCAGGTTAGAGTGAAGTTTTTTTAGATTACTCCAGCATGACGTCCTTGTTAAAGCTCTATGTGTCTATTTCCTGTATCATAAATTCCCACATTATTATAATATGTGTAGATTCATTCATTGGTTGGTTCATGGACTGGTGTTGTACTCTGACACCTAGTTTAATACAGTTATCTTAGGGGTGGGGCTTTTTGCCCAGAGCTGTTGCCTTGTGTGTGCTTAGTGACTGCTCAGAGCCTCTTCTTGGTATCAGGGAGAATAATTTATTTGCCACATTTTGTAACCTTTGAGGTTCGAATGAGAAGTTTTCTGGAATGTGTTAAAGGTTCTGTTCCTAGAGCCAATGCAGCATCTGTGTCTAAAAGAAATGTCATTTGTCGTCACTTATTAGAAGAAACTGAAGAGATCTGAGAGGGAGAGGGAGTGGTTTTGGTAAGTGTGATTGGGGTGAATGGAGATCTTCTTTTGAACAATACTGGTTTATAAAGCTATGAAATATAACTTCAAACAGTGCTTTGGGAAGATGGCTCACAGTAACCAAATAAAGGTAAAATGAAATTCCATCATGCATTCAGCATAAATACTTTCTAACCAGTTTATAGTCTCATTACAAAATCATTGTGGCAACCCAATGAAAAATTGGAGAAACTGGTTATTTGAAACCACTTATCCACTGGCTCACTTATCCAGTGTGTTCAGATAAATGAAATCTGACAGGATTCCCAGCAGGGCTCTGTCATGGCATTGATGCTTTTGATTAGATACCAAAGAAGGCCATCTTCAGAGGCTGTTATTTGGATTAATTCCCAGGGCTGATTGCTACCCCAGTATCTTTAAAAAGAAATACTGTTATAAGGTATTCATATGCAAATAGGACAGTGATTTAATATTGCAAAGTTTGAGAGAATTGGGAAAATCAACAAAACCCTTCTTTGAACATTTTGTTGCTATCTAGTTGAAATGAAAGAGATAACAGTTTTGTGAGGTAGACCTAAAGCGTGGGTGATGAGCCTAGCATGTCAATTTACTTTCTCAGGAGGTATAATGGAGTCTTTATAGAAGTCCCTATCTATTACATCACGAGAGGAGATTTCTAAACCTTAATACCAGATTGCTAACATTATCACTGTAGTGACTGTAACATCTGGTAAATTGCAAAGAAAGATAAGCTTTCTTTTCTGTATTTAACCTGAAAGTTAGTACCACTTTAAAAGAAAAGTCCTTGGGAACTATAACTATTAACCACTTAAACTAATCAACAAATCTAGTTGGAATACTGGGGAAAATACAGCGCTGCACTGAGATATACTTGATAGTGTTGGGGTTAAAAATTATACATATAAGATTTTTTTTTTAACCATGTGTCATCTTAGTTTCCTGACCAGGGATTGAACCCATGCCCCTGACATTGGGAGCATGAACTCTTAAGCACTGGATCACCAATAAAGTGCCCCAATACATATAAGATTTTGATAGAAAACATCTAAAGAGTCTCATGAAAGAAATCACAATTATATTATAATTACATCTGATTTTCTTACCATTGGAAGTTTTTTTTTTCAGATGTGATCTCCTAGAACAAAACTATAGTAATTTTTAAATCTACAAGATCTCATTTTATATTTATTTCATAACTCTTTCTTAGTATCAGTGGAGCGTTGTTGGAAAATATAAATGCAGAATTAAGAGGTGTTAAGGCCAGAATTCGGCTTCCCGGATTACACAGTGGTAAAGAGTCTTCCTGCTAGTGCAGGAGACACAAGAGATGTGGGTTCCATCCCTGGGTTAGGAAGATCCCCTGGAGCAGGAAATGGCAGCCCACTCCACTATTCTTGCTTGGAGAACTCCATGGACAGAGGAGCCTGGCGAGCTTCAGTTGCAAAGAGGTGGACAAGACTAAGCACATACCCAGGGCCAGAATTGTAAAGCATGGCATTGACAGGGTAGTGAAGTAACTAAAATGAAGGATAAGAAAAGAAGAAGTTTCCATGCAGGATAAAAAGGACCTGACAAAAAAGCAAAAGAAATCATGTCACTAAAAACAGAGCAAGTTGGGAGGGGAATTGAGCTGTCGTCTAACCTAAAAAGACTCTGACCCAATTTTATCATGTGTGGACATTTTATAATAGAAAAGGTAAGATTTTTATAGGAATTATTTGCTATTTTAAGCTGTTTGCTACCATATAGATATTTGCATAGTTCATTGCTGTTTCTATCAGCCATGCTCTATTTTGAGTGTTAACAAATGTTTCATTACATCCTTAAAAGAGAGGAAGGACTAATGCATGAATAATAAGCTGTACTTCTGAAAAAATCGAATCGTAATTCATTGCCTAGTGTAATTTTCCAACAGAGTGCTATTACTCAAATAGTGGTGAATAGGGAGAAAATGTCCACTTTGTAATTTAGAAAACCCCACATTAAGAGTAAAATCTCAGAGATTGTTCTCTGTATAATGTACAGGTTTTCACCTGGAACATATCTATACCCCTTTAAAAAGCCAGTATCATAGCTGCAGACCCTCTATTACTTAAAGGCACGTATTTCTAAGTATTTGGAGATGATCTACAGGGCTGTCAAATGGGGATAATAACCTGTCATAACATGGGAAGCTTGGTTTCCTAGGGTGCCTTTAAAATTTTTTCTAATATATCACAGATTGGACAGAATAGAAGTTTTTTCATTTCCATTAGAGTGATTCTCAACCTTACTTTTGATTGACCTATTAACTACATTAGGGGGAAAAGAGACTCCTTAAATCTCGCACTCAAATGGCTTTTATTTGATGTCTCTGTATCTTTCACACATAGGAGCAGGCGCAGAGGTTTACCTAAACTTGCTCCCTTGAGAGATGGAGAAAAGAAACGACTGGACAGGGCTGTGCTTCTTCTCAGCATTGGCCACGAGATAGTGCTCGGGATTCTAGTTTGTCTGGTACCCCTTTATCTAGCCTTTATTCCTTTGCTCTCTAAAAGGACATACAGAGAACTCAGAGAATCCAGCGAAAACCGAGGATGGGCTAAAGCCCCACAGCTTCCTGGTATATATAAAAACGAAAAGATATTCTCCCGGAGACTTTTCACCACTTTCTTTGCCCTCTTCAGAAATATGGGAAATCATTAGAAAAGATCTAATGTTGGTCGAATATCAAACCTCAAGTGCTTTTGGTATTTAGGTGTTGAACTCTATAAATAAAGACTTGGTTTGTGATTTATAAAACCTATAGTACAATGAGATTTGAAGATTTTTTTTTTCTGCCCTGAGTATCAAACTGCTCCATGAAAATCTGACAGACTAAAAGGAAATTCTTATCTTTCATGATAATTTGATATAGATTTAATCATTCCAGTTAGCTATATGCATATTAATATAAACAAATATTGCTCCAAGGATAAAATTCACATTTACGATGTTGATTACTACCTAAGATATACTTAGGTAATAAATGAATTTTGTATCTGTTCTGATATACAGAATATATATTACATTGGCCAAAAAGTTCGTTCGGATTTATCTGTACTGTATAACCAAAAGAACATGAATGAACTTTTTGGCCAACCCAATATTTGTTCTGACATGTGGAGATATTGGCCTTCAAGCACAGCAGACTGGTTACATGTTATTGCTTATGAATGTGATAAGGCAGTCATTTATTTGCTGAGTGGTTAATTTGGTAAATGGTTTTTCTTATTCAAAAGGAATATTAGTAAACTGATAACAAGAATTCACATCTGTACATAATTTTGTAGTACATAAGATAACTTGTTTACAAGTATATATCTTATAAAATCCTTCCAAAGTAATGAAAAGTAGGTAGAGCGCATGTCCCTTCCTCTATTTTACAGGAGATAAGACAGAAAGTAGAGGAGCTATAACCGGATTAACATCACACAGCTAATAAATATCAGACTCAAGGCTTACAGTCCCATCTTCTGACTCTATCTTCTGGGCTTTCCATTGAGCTATGATTGATTTATAAATAAACGAGAGTAGAATGAAGAGAATATTTGCTTTATAAAGTAATCAGTGCCCAGCATCTTTGGAACAAATAATACTCTTACAAGTGAAATAGTTTCAGTGAATTGTTGCAGAGTTGTAGTTTGAAGGAATACAATTTTAGAAGTGATATAACTGTTATTGTACTAGAGAAATTGAATGATGACATGAAAATTCATGAGCACGGCTATCTTAACACTATCAATCTGGATGAAAACTCCTACAATGTGCACCCCTAAAATTATATTCAATACTTGTATAGAGAGCATGTATCTGTGATTGCACTTGTATTTCTAGAACAATGGATAATAACATTACTTGATGACAGCATTTATATATTACTAAGTTACTTGCAGTTTTAAAACTACTATATAACAATTTTCTGACACTTTAGAAATGAGAAAAATGATAAAGCACCAAGCAAAAATATTTTGAGGGGTGGTAAGCAAGCTCTTTCCACTGATATTTGTGAAAAGTTGAATGCATTCCCCTTATTCTTCACTTTTTATGAGTACTTTATTATGTATATTTTATTTCTTGTAATGTACCTTTTTTATCACCAGCCTTCTCTTATACCTATTTTATTGAGAAGCAATAGTTGAATGAGGTTTAATAAAATAAGACTTGTTACTCAGCCAAAACACCCTTGAAAAGTAAATTTTACATTTTTAAGCTGACTAAAAGCCATTTTTATTCAACATACTAAAATTTTACCCATTTCTTGTTAGAGCATGTCATGTATGAAGGAAATCTGTTTGAATTTAAAGTAATAATTTAAAGTTTTTTTGTTACCCAAAGTTATCGTTGGACTACTTTACACAATACAATCGAAACAAAAAGTACGTAAGAATGCATTTGACCTCAATTAATTTTGAAATTTAGCATAAACAGATATTGCAGACAACAACAAATGTGTGTTTCCTACTTCTTATTGATTTAATTTCCTGTTTTTTTGCCTAGAGCAAAATTTTAAAATGATTAGAAGCAGAATATTCAGGATTGTGGTTCAGGGCTTAGCCAACTATTGCCTGCAAATCCAATCTGGCTGTACCATTTTTTGTTAATAATGTTTTATCAGAATATAGGCACTCTTATTTACTTACACATTATTTAGGGTTGTTTTCATGCTATAAGATCCAGATTAAGTAAATACAGCAAAGATCATATGCCCTACATAGGTTAATACATTTACTGTTGGTTGCAGAAAAACTGACCCCTGTTATAAAGATTACTGTTTGTAGACTGACTGGCATTGTTTTCTATGCTGATTTTCTTAATTATCTTGAATATTTTCCACCTTTGTAAATATTACTACGTTCCTCAGAAAAACATGTTTTCATCTGCTAATGAATCTTCTTACACTTTTTTAATATGTGGGGAAGCTCTGTATTTTAAATTTCTTAAAAAAAAATCATTCAATGACAATGACCTAAAAGACAGTTGAACAATAGAACATCTGAATCCAGAGCAATTAAGATGGAGTTTATATGTGCAAATATTTCTTAGCTATCTGGCAATAAGCTCTGAAAATATTTCTTTCTGTGAACCTTGATAGCGTGTGTATGCTTCGAGTAGAAAACCTCTGGCATTTTTTAAATTAAATCTGTAGCTAATGTGTAACCTGAAACATAAGTAATAATTTATATAGAGATCGTACATGGATATGTTCATCCTAAAACCCTAGACTGCCTTCAGGGTAAATAGTCTTACTATTTCCAGTCCCTATCTTTAGTGCTTGCCTATATCCAGTTTCCTATTAGTCATGATCTCAGAGGAAGGTTCCACTTTGAGACCGTTTGAAGTTCGGTGGGGCTGTAATTAGTTTTAGCCAATGACATGTACTGGAAATCACGTGTATATCATTTGCTGCCACCTCATTTAAAAGCCAGTATTTTGCCTCCTCTATGCTCGGATTTTCCTGCCTGTGATACCTCATAAGCTTTGGGTAGAGATTATAGCACCACGGGATGGGGGAACGCCTGTGTCCCTAAATCACTGGATGGAGGCTAGACCCTGCTGAACCATCCACAACCATTTCCGTGTGTGACCAGAAATAAAATTTCTCTTTTCCTTTTGCAGGCTTGTCAGACACATGGATTTTGGAATGTATTGATTACTTACCATGGCCAATTGTATCACAGCTAATGCAGTATATTATCATAGCCTTGCTTGCAGTCATTTATTTCTGCCTACTTATTATCTCTATTGATGGTTTTGAAATAGATTTTTTTTTCCTTTTTAATTGCTGAGCTCAGAGGAGCAATTCAATGGACTTAGAATCAAATGTTCAGCATTTAAGTACACTTTCTGATGGTTTTGACTATGTAGGTCTTTTTACTATTTGTACACAGGTGATTTGAGATAGGTAAGAAATAGAACAAATAAGTATCCATATTCTAGGACTGAGAATCAGGGAGGCTACACTGCATGTAAATGTATGGCTCAGATGTGAATGTCTGTGTGGTTTTAGTGGCTATTCTTACTCCACGTGTCAGGTCGAGATTATTTCATATTTCCAGTAACAGGCAGGTAGTAGTGGTGGTTGTGGTTTAGTCACTAAGTCGTGTCCTGTGCTACCAACCACATAGACTGTAGCCTGCTAGACTCTGCCCATGGGATTTCTCAGGCAAGAATATTGGAGTGGGTTGCTATTTCCTCCTCCAGGGGATCTTCCCAACCCAGGGATAGAGCTCATGTTTCCTGTATCACAGGTGAATATTTTACCACTAAGCCACCAGGGAAGCTCTATAATAGGCAGAGCTCTCTATAGATAGGTTTTTGAAAAAATGATCACATTTTTGTTGTTATTCAGATAGTGATTTTAAATATATTGGGAAGGTTTGCAAGTAAAGGAAATTCTTTCTGAATCATCTTATATATCAGAATACATTTCTAAAGAGAGAATACTATCTACATTTTTATTTGAAAATTAAATTTTTATATTACTGATCTCAGACTGTGAAAAAAAAAAAAGCCTGAAGACATCTAATACAACAATTTGAGTTTAGAGTGAAGCAAACTAAAGATCATGGAAGAAAATTAATTTGAGATCATATAACCAGTGAGAGAGAAAACAATAATAATAAGTCAAATGATTGGCTATCCTGGTCAGGATTGTTTCTACTTTTAACTGCATAATGATATAAGCCAGTGATATGCATTTTAATCAGAAACTTGATTACCCAAGATAGAAATAATATATTAGGATATATGTGTATATATTTATATATCACATGTGTATAACATAATCTTTTAGATGAAGTTTACACCAAAAGAAGTAAATTAAATATCAAATTCATCAGGAAACACAGTTTATTTTTCTAATTTAAGGGGCAAAAGGAGGAAAAGAGAAATCCTCATTTAAAATTAGAAAGATCTTGTGCTCAGTTAAAGAATGATTGTAGGGTCTTCCCTGGTGGTCCAGTTGTTAAGACTTTGCCTTCCAATGCAGGAGGTGCCAGTTTGATCCCTGGTCAAGAACCTAAGGTCCCGCATACCTCATGGCCCAAAACACAGAACATAAACAACTGAAGCAATATTGTAACAAATTCAATAAAGAGTCTAAAAATGGTCCACATAAAAAAAAAAAGTCTTAAAGAATGCAGAAGCAAACATCTGGAGAAGGATAAAAATGATGGCTGATTGACAGATAGAAATCAGGAGCCATGTAAACTCCATGATGGAGCAAGACAATGGAAATTTGGGGGAAAGTACACAACAGCAGGGTGAAATATGGTGGGAAACTGGATTAGAGGTGGATTATGGAAGATCAGGTCCACAGGTTTTGACTTTAAGAACTCATGGGAATCCTTGTATAATTTTCAGCAATGTTTCTGAAGGTGACTGTTAAGCAAGCTACATGAGAAATTTTAAAGGGACACAGAAATTCAACTGATAACACTTATATCTCACAGTGCAAGTTCAAGTGCAGGGCATATGACTTGGGTGATTAAAATCGTTATGAGAAGGAAGACATTGCAGTCAGAAATATTTTCAGGAGAAGGGTATTGTATTTGGTTATGGACTAGCCATTGGGCAGGAGTGAAAGAGGGAGAAAATAAGTGAAGTTTAGAGCAAGATACAAAGGCAGACCAGTTGTTATCATTAGCTGAATTAAGGATTTGGGAGAGAAAATCTGGTCTGTTTGGGAGAAGATGCATTGGAATACATAGATGAATAGGAACATTTGGTAAGATTTTTGAGATGGAGTTAAATTAAAGCTTTCACATGTAAGAACTCATTTCATTTATGTTTTGTGGTTTAATAAATGACCCCAAAACTTATGGCCTCAAAGGAGAGCCATGATTTATTTTGCTTATGAATCGCAAGTAAGGCAGAACTTGTCAGGGACAGCTCCACACAGCATCAGCTGGGGCAGCTCATCTGTAAGCTGGAGGATCCACCGAAGAGGTGAGTCCCTTACATGATTTACATGGTAAGATCCAAGAGCTCCTTTGAGATTATGGGCTGGGAGCCTTATTTCCTCCCCAAGGGGCTGCTTGAACTTCCTCATGTCATGATGGCTGGGTTCAAGAGCAAGCAGCACAAGAAAAAAGAAGTAAACTGCCTGTTTATTTTGGTCTGTGCTCCTGAACTACCGGAATATATTTTCCACGATTGTAATTGTCAAGGACTCACAGAGCTGACAGCCTCTTAAAAAGCAGAAACATCACTTTGCCGACAAAGGTCTGTATCGTCAAAGCTATGGTTTTTCCAGTAGCCATGTATAGACGTGAGAGTTGGACCATAAAGAAGGCTGAGCACTGAAGAATTGATGTTTTCAGACTGTGATGCTGGAGAAGACTCTTGAGAGTCCCTTGGACACCAAGGAGATCAAACCAGTCAATCCTAAAGGAAAGCAACCCTGAATATTCATTGGAGCACCGATGCTAAAGCTGAAGCTGGGAAAAATTGAAGGTAAAAGGAGATGGCAGGAGAGGATGAGATGGTTAGGTAGCATCACCAACACAATGGACATGAATGTGAGCAAACTCCAGGGGACAGTGAAGGACAGAGGAGCCTGGCATACTGCAGTCCGTGGGGTCACAAAGAGTCGGGCACAACTTAGCTACTGAACAACAACAATCACACAGAGCTGAGAGAAAAAGTGACGGGATATGTAGTCTATGTCTCCACTGAGAGAATGTGAAATAACTTTAAGGCCATATTTTTGAGCCACCACAAACTGAAGGTCACCTATAAAATCTAATCTTACTTAGGGGCTTCCCAGGTGGCGCTAATAGTAAAGAACCCGTCAATGCAGGAGACATAAGACATAGGTTCAGTCCTTGAATTGGGAAGATCCCCTGGAGGAGGGCATGGCAACCCCACTCTGGTATTGCTGCCTGGAGAATCCCATGGACAGAGGAGCCTGGAAGGCTGAGTCCATGGGGTCGCAAAGGGTCAGACACAACTGAGTGACTAGCACACAATCTCACTTAACAGAGAGAGGGGAGATCATGGGACTGGCTCGTTTAGTACCTATAGCAAAGCTTTCTCACCTAGGTGATGGCTTGTGACACCTCACCTTGCTCGCTGTGTCCTAGGGCATTTGGGGAAACCTACTGCCTACACTGTGTGGATCAGAAGACCATGATTCTGTGATGAACAGTACCTGAAGTCTCTCTGGCTATCATGATAGAAAAAACGTGTTCATGTTTTTATTTATTTATTTTAAAGATTTTTTTGATGTAGTCCATTTTTAAAGTCTTTATTGAAGTTGTTACAACTTTGCTTCTGTGTTATGCTTTGGTTTTTTTGGCCCCGTGGCCTGTGGAATCTTAGCTCCCCAACCAGGGATTAAACCTCCACCCCATGCATTGGAAGGTAAAGTCTTAACCGTTGGACCACCAGGGAAGTTCTGTAAATGTATTTTAATTATTGACTTTCATGCAGTGTTCACCTGGATCATCCCTGTCCGTAGATCTTATAGGAACTACCCGATGATCATCTTGAACACAATTTTTATGAGCCTACATTGTTTTTCACTAAAATCTCTATGCTTAGTGTATCTCCTTAATACTCTTCAGATAATACTAACACTATGGAAGTCTTTTTGAAGCAATTCTGGAGTCCTGCGGTAATTCAGAGATCATGTAATTGGTCTGCCTTTTCTTTCCCTCCCACAGCCAAAATAACAGATTACATTCTTGCGTGTCAAAGTAGTAATTTAACTCCATCCAGTATTCCCTCTAATGTGCCATTTGTTTTATAAATCCCCTCTAGATTTCTCAGCTCATGCTAGACTTTTTTAAAGTCATAAAATGACTCTAAATTATTAACTCGTGAAAATGTCTCTTTGTCCTCAAGAGAGATGAAAAGAGATGGAAGGAAACAGTGCTCACAGACTGATGTTATTTGCAAAATTCCCTAATGAAAATTATAATGTCTGTTTTCAAGATTATTTCATTTTGTAACATATTTGCAATTTTTAAAAATATATTTTGAATATATATTGATAGAGAATGTACATATACGTTTCTCTTATCCTGGTTACATTTTAACAGAAATTTATCCATAAAAAGATTTCTTTATTGCTTTTATGGGCTGTTTAAATTATAGTGCTGCTGTAAGAATAATCACAACTATTCCCAAAATGTCACTTAAAATTTTAAGATCAACAACAACAATAATAATGGCTAACATGATCCCCACACTTATTACGTGCCCCAGGTGACCACATGTAATTCATCTAATCTACCCAACAACTCTCTGAGTACTTAGATGATATGTGATAAACAGTGGGGGTTTTGCCCACATTTTACTACATCTTTTTTTTAAATGTATTTATTTGGTTGTGCCATGTCTTAGTTGAAGCATGTGGGATCCAGTTCCCTCATCAAGGATCAAGCCTGGGCCCTTTGACTTGCGAACGGGGAGTTTTAGCCACTGGGCCACCAGGGGAGTCCTATTGCATCATTCTAATCAATGTATACCTGCTCCCAATTTTCTTATTTAACACATCATGAAATTACTTTTAAGATATAGACATTTTGCAGTGTTACTCCAGACTGCAGTTGTATCTCCTGTACCTCATTTCCAAATAGACATACTCAGCAGTCTTAGTCCATGATCATTTCTAGTATGAAGATTTTTCTTTCATCCTCATCTACACTTAAAATAAATACCCTTTATCTATCTGGTAGATCTTCTCAAATTTTAAAACCCATCCCCAGTGTCATACACAAAACAAAGATTTCATTTGACTCAGTAGCAGAGAATGAAAAGCAATCGCACGCATGATAGGTTCATATGTCTGCAAGCTCTGGCAGGTAGGAGACATCATCTTCTCTGTTGTGCTTTCTGTGTGACCATCCTATCCACATCAAAAAAAATCTTCAAGGTTTTACCAGCTAGGTGTGTAAGGCCTCTATTATCTCTGGAGTTTTTTTATTTGATTTTTTTATCCTTTCCGATATGAGTGATTTTAGCCGAGTTTTCTCAATTTTCTTGTTAAAAATTGTTATAGAACTATCAGATCTCCAAATGGAGAATATTGAAGCCCGATTTTCCTCTTTCGTTGTAAGTTTTCTCAATGTAATAACTTAGGATTCTTTCACTCACTGAGGACAATCTATATCTGTGACTATATAACAACAGGAGTCAGCTGGCTTATTTTTTGTTCCATCAAGATAGGAAATGTATTCCATTATTTATTTATTGGACATGTACAAGAGAGCATAGAAATGTACATACTATTATTAGAGGCCCTTTCAATGCAAGTTAACAGTGATAATTTGAATTCATCATTTTAATGTTCAAATATATTTATTCTGTCATCTCTATTTCAGTGAAGATTCAGAAAACCAAGGCATAGACATGGGTCACACAAACAGTATGTGTAATTCTGGGACTAGGCGCTAAGCCACTTGACATCCTAAATTGATGAGTGCATACTCTTATTATTTTAAATATTAATGAGAAACCTTTTCTCATCTGTTTTGTATTATGAGCTCCTAGTGTACTTACTCATTGGTTGTTTACTGAGTATATGGATGCATGGAAGATCCATTTGGTGTTATTAATAGGTTTCCCAACTGGTGTGGAGCAAATGGGTATTAGGTATGCGTTAGATTTTATTTATTTTCATCCCCAGACCGTGGCTGGATGTTGAATAGCAAAAAGCCTGGAGTGTACTATATGAGCCAGAAAATTATTATCATTTTTCTGAGTATGCCATACCATGAAAGAATTTAGAATCACATATTTAACACATATATTACTAATTAAGAAAGAATTGAATAAAGTTGATTGCAACTCAAAGTAAGATACTGAAAGAGCAACTAGTTGAACCCACAGAAAACAAAAGGAATAAATCAATGAAAACAAAAGGAAAAAAATCAGTGAATTATCAAACAGAAAGTAGTAGGACTGATAAATCAAAAGCTCTTTTGTGGAAATGGGAAGAAAAGAAAAACTACTAGTAAATCTAATAAAAACAGCCTGTGTAAATTAAAATGAGGATGGCAAAATAATTATAGCTATAGAGCACATTGAAAGGCTTATAAAAGTATAATTTGCCTGAGTCTATTAAAATAAATATGAGAACTGAATAAAATAAATAACATCTAAGAAAATATAAATCTCAAAAGTTGATCTCAGATGATATCCATGACCATGAAAGAAATAGGAAGTGTTTTCAGTGAGTAAACCTCAAAGAAGTGCTAGGCCAATAGTTTCAGAAACAAATTCTCTAAAATCTTTGAGGCATTGTTGTTGTTCAGTTGCTAAATTGTGTCCGACTCTTTGCGACCCCTTGGACTGCCTGCCAGGCTCCTCTGCCCTCACTATCTCCTGAGTTTGGTCGAGAACTTCAGCTCTATTCAAGTTGTTCCAGGCCTGATAAAACCTTAAAGTGTTAGAATACTTTTGTAAATTATCATAACATGATGACGAAACTTTAGACTGCACATAAAATTAAGAAAACTAATCTTACTTATATCTATTAAAACCATTAACATATGATTCAGAATTAGTAGTGCATTAAGAAATATTATATCCTGATCTTGTGATGAAGGGTATTCGTGTTAGAAATGCAAGTGTAGATTTGTATTGGGTAGTATTTCAACACAATCTTCCATATTGTTAGGTTAAAGGAAAGAAACATTGTTTTTTAAGTACATGCAAAAATTAATCTGGCAATATTCAACACCAAAGCTTGAATTAATAAGAAATATGATTATATTAGAAATTGAGAACAGTTTCTTTCCTCTGATATGGGTCTCAAACAATCTCATAATTGACTGTGAGGCAGATTTCTCAATAAAGTCAGTAATAAGAATGATGACCACTACCACCATCACTACCAAAAATAACTAAAAAAATTACCAGAAATCTGAACACCATAATTAGAGAAGAAAATGTTAGAAACTAGGGACTGAGTTTAACTATTGGAATTATTTGCATATGATATGCTATATACAGAAAGATCAAGAAATACAACTGCAAATGGAAATAGCAAGAGAACTGAATAAAATGGTGAGTTATAAAAGATGAAAACATGAAAATTAGTATAGGTGATAAAATATAGTGGGTGGAAAGGTTTTATTTACAATAGCAAATATATTTAGACTATCTAGGCATCAACATTTCATCTATGTGGACATAAATATGGAAGAAGGCTTTTAAGAGAGAATTTAAAAGTTAAACTATAGTATGTAAATGAGATTTGACACAGTGGGAAGACTTCTTATTCATATGTGTTAACAGAAATACTCAGTAGTGTTAATATATCAGTTCTCCCTAAATCAACTTATAAATACATTTGATATATTTGAAAATATCAAGAATTCTCATAAAACTGACAAGTGCTACTAATGTTTATGTGGGGAAATAAGTGTGTGAGATTTACCAAGTAACATCTAAAGACGGAGAGTAAGGAAGGTGATAACCACATGGATATTAAAACATATTAGAATTTCACAATAATATAAACAATTTGAGGTTGGTATAAGCAGATAAGCTGAACCAGAACTATTTAAGGTAGTTGGGAAATCACCTCAAATAAATACCAAATTTCACAGGTGAAGTCTATGAATAAGTCTATGAGCTTATTCAATAATTATTAGAGAATAATTGACTAGGTCTCTTGGCAAAATGTTAAGCTAAAATTCTATTTGTCCCACTGTAAAGGTAAATTAGAATTTTTAAAAGATGATAGCACTGAATTATAGAAAATAACTTTGGTGAAATTCAGTATATGTGTGAGTGCTGTGTGCCTTCTCATGAATCATTGTAACCTCAGAAGCTATGGTTAAAGATTGATAAATTTGACCATAATCAGAAACTTCTTCAGTGGGGAAAAATTATAGGCAGAATAAAAACTGCAAAAACTAAACTGGGGATATACTTGATTTTCTTAATATACATAGAACATAACAAATAATAAAAAGTAATGGAAAAATGAGCAAGGTCACACGGTAGGCTGTTTAATATAGAAGGGATTTAAGTGGTCAATAACTTTAAAATTGCTTTTTTTCACAGCCAAAGTGGCAATTAAAAAGTCTTTCAGGTTATAAAAGATTGTTTAAAATAGCAAGAATCACTTAGGAATAATGTAGTGAAATAGACTTTCCCATACTGTTAGGGTACAGAGGAAAGAATATGCACTAGGTGACAATTTGGTAGTATTTTAACAACAGTGATAACAACAAAAATTGCTCATACCTATGATTTAGAATATTTGACAAGTTCATTTCCTTTTATCACTGAACAATACTCGGTAGTATGGATGTACCACAGTTTGTTTATCCATTCCTATTGAAGGACATCTTAGTTGCTTCCAAGTTTTGGAAATTGTGCATAAAGCTGCTATAAACATCCTTATGTTTTTGTATGAACATAAGTTTTCAACTCATTTTAGCCACTTCCTAAGAGCATAGTTTCTGGATTCCCTGGTAAATCTATGTTTAACTTTGTATAAAATTGTCAAACAGTTTTCCAAAATGGCTATACCAATTTTCATTTTCACTAGCTGTGGATTAAAGTGTACGTTCTTTTATATTCTCACTGTCATTTTGCTGTCAGTATTTTGGATTTTAGCAATTTGAAGAGATGTTTAGTGGTATCTCACTTTTGTTTTAATTTTCAGTTTCCTAATGGTATGATATAGAGCCTTATTTTCATATGCTTATTTGCCATCTATGTATCTTTTTTGGTGATGTCTTTTCAGATCTTCTGCCCATTTTTGAATTGAGTTGTTTTCTTATTTTTAAGTTTTGACAGTTTGAGTTGAGTTGTATATATTAGAGTCTTTATCACATACACAGTTTAAACTGCTTTCCCTCAGTCTTTCATAGAGCAGAAGTTTTAAATTTCAATTAAAAATTATTTTTATTGGATTTTGCTTCTGGTGTTGTGTCTACAAAGTCATCGCCAAAATCACAGAAACATATATTTTTCTCTTGTGTTATGTTTTGTAGTCTTGAATTTTAGATCTGTAACCCATTTGAAATTAGTTTTTGTGAAACTTGTAAGTTCTGAATGGTTCGCATGTGGATGTCTCATTATTTGGGCTTTCCCAGGAGCTCAGTGGTAAAGAATCTGCCTGCTGATGAAGAAGACATGGGTTTAATCCCTAGGTGGGGAAGATCCCCTGGAGAAGAAAATGGCAACCCACTTCAGTAATCTTGCCTGGGAAATCCCATGGACAGAGAAGCTGGAGGGCTACAATTCATGGGGTCACAAAGAGTCAGACAGGACTTAACAACTAAACAGTTCCATTATTTAAACACCATTTGTTAAAATGACTTCTTTCTCCACTGAATTGCCTTTGCTTCTCTGTCAAATATCAATTGACATTATTTATGTAGCTCTATTCTTGGGCTCTCTATTCTATTTTAGTAGTCTATTTGTTTACTCTTTTTTTAGTATTACACTTTGTTTGCTTACTGCAATCTCATAGTAAGACTTGAAAAACTGGATATTATCAGTTCTTCAAATGTGCCTGTTTAGTGTTGTGTTGGATATTCTGAGTTTTTGCCTCTCTCTGTAAATGTTACATTGAGTTTGTTGACATCCAAAAGTACAACTTGCTGAAATTTTGATGAGAATTCTATTGAATCTATAGATCGAAATGAGAGTAATTGAAATATTAAAATATTGAGTCTTTTTGCTCATGAACATAAATGGCTTCTTTGATTGTTTTCATTAAGCATTTTGTAGTTTTCCTCATATAGATCACATATGTATGTATGGATGGATATATCTATCTATCTATATATGTTGTTGCTGTTAAGTTTGTACCTAAGTATATTTTGGGTCCTAATGTAAATAACATTATGTTCTAAATTTTATCTTTCAATTTTTTTGTTGATGAAATATAGAAAATAAATTGATTTTGTTTCTATAAATTACAACCTTGCAATACTCACTTAACAATTCCAGGAAGTTTTGTTGTCTGTTCTTTGGGATTTTCCATGTAGATAATATGTCATTTGAGATCAAAGACCATTTTATTTCTCCCTTCTTAATCTATATACCTTTTATTCACTTTTTTATTTTATTGCATTAGTTAAGACTTCCAGTACAATGTTGAATAAGGATAGTTAGAGAGGACATCCTTTTCTTTTTTTTTCTGATCTTGAAGGAAACATCTAGTTTGTTAATGTTGTTTTACCATTAGGTATGATGTTGCCTGTATCATTTCTTTGTAGATTCTTTTATTACATTAGAGATATTTCCCTTTATTCCCAGTTTCCTCAAAATTTTTATCATGAATATGTATTGAATTTTCCCAAATGCTTTTTCTGAATCTATTGATATAATCACTGATTTTTTTCTCTTTAGGCTGCTTATGTGATATAATTGATTTAATGTTGAACCAGCCTTGCATAAATGGAATAAATCTCACTTGGTTTTGGTGTATAGTTTTTTATATATAGTTGAATTTGATTTACTATATTTAATTGAAGAGTTTTGGAAAGATATTCATCTGCAATTGTCTTTTCTCATAATGTCTTTGTCTAGTTTTGATATCAATATTATGGTAATGCTGGCCTCATATAATGAGTTAGGAAGTGCTTCTTCTTCTTTAATATTTTTGGCAGATTTGGGGAATTAGTATTATTTCTTCCTTAAATGTTTTGTAGAATTTACCAGTGAAACCATCTGGGCCTCTTGCTTTCTGTTTTGGAAAGTTATTTAATTATTGATTCCATTTTTTATTCAAATTGTCTGTGTCTCCATGTGTGAGTTTTGGTAGACTGTGCCTTTCAAGGAATTGGACTATTTCATCTTAGTATCAAATTTGTGTTGCATAGAATTATTAATGGTACTCTTGGATCATATTTTAAGTGCCAAAGGGTCAGTAGTAATGACCACTCTTTCATTTCCAATGCTAGTGATTTATATTTTATGATATTTTACATTTATATTTGGTTACTTTATATTTGTTTGTATTTATGTAACCACAGATTGTAAAGAAGACTGAGAATAGAATTCATCATAGGTGATTCATGAACAGTACACAGTCCTAGTTCTCTTAGTGAATATATACATGGTATATCACGTATTTCAAAAGCATATAGAAAAGAGGAAACAACATTATGGGGTTCATTTCCAGTTGAAGAGTTTCAGTATTCAGATATAAGCATTTACACATGATCAGAAAGACCTTCTAACTGTTTATTTTTTTGCAGTTTGGTTCCATGGAGTTTATTAAAACAAACTCTAGAAAAGAGGTATTTGGTCCCTCTGTTTCATTTACAGTACTCAGTTGTTCAATAAAGCCTGCACAAGTACTGCCTTTTGTTCATTACTTTACTAAATCAAAAGTGTTTTCTAGTAGTCTTATTAAAAAGTAATGATATACATCACTGTATGCATTTAAGCTATACAGGGTCATGGTTTGATTTACATACAGTATTGTGAAGTGATTCCCATCATAGGTTTAGTTTACATCCATGATCTCATGCAGATACAGTAAAACAAAGAGGAAAAAAAAATTCTCCTTGTGATGAGAGCTCTTGGATCTACTCTTTTAACCTCTTTCTGTCATACAGCAGTGTTGACCACAGCCGTCATGTTGTACATCACACCCCTAGCACTTATGTATCTGATAACTGGAGTTTGTGCATTTTTACCATCTTCCTCTAACTCCTCCTTCTCCTTCACTCCGCTACCTCTGCTAACCACAAATCTGATCTTTCTATGAGTTTAGTGTTTTGTTTTGTCTGTTTAGATTCCACATATAAATGAGATCATGCTATATTTGTCTTTGTGTGTGTGTGTATACACACATACCACTTAAGTTGTTTCTGTGTCTTAGCTGTAATAATAATAATGTATTGTAATGATGCTGTTATGAAATGATGGTACCGAGATCTTTTTGGGTTAGTGTTATTATTTCCTTTGTATGTATTCCCAAAAGTGGAATTTCTGGGTCACATGGTAGTTCTGCTTTTAATTTTTGGAGGAAACTTTGTACTGTTTTCCATAGTGGATGTACCAGCTTCCAATCCTATAGAACTGGAAGCTGGCACGAAAGGGCTTCCTTTTTTCCACGTTGTTGGAAGCTTTTGTTATCTCATCTTTTTGATGATGGTCATTCCAACACATTCTCCCAGGTGCTTAATTTGCATTTCCCTAATGACTAGTGATATTGAATATCTTTTCATGTACCTGTTGGCCATTTATGTGTCTTTTTTGGAAAAAATGTGTATTCAGGTTCTTTGCACCTGAATTTTAAAATTTTTTGCCATTGAATAGCTTGGATGTTGACCCCCTAATCCAACTAAATAGTTTGTAAATATTTTTTCCCATTCTATAGGTTGGTTTCTTCGTTTGTTGATGTGAATCAAGTTTTATCGAGTACCAAAATTTATATTATTTCTATAAAGAGAAGTAAAAGGTATGTTAAAATTAAAAACTGAGGGGAAAAGGAGAAGCAGATAAATATTTCAGAAATAGATATGCTTGAGGTCTTCAAAATCAGTATAGCATTTATAAAGTGATGAAATCAGAATTTAATAGAAAACTGCAATCTGATGCTTCATAAGATAAAATGGCACATTCTGAAAGCAAATCACTTTTATAAATAAACTACTAGGGTCAAGAAGCAGGAAGCCTGGATTTTAGAACTAACTTTGCACTTAGTTGTGTGATACTGAGCAAGTCACACCTTTTTTTTTTTTTTTGAATCTAGGGTATTTCAGATGATCTATATGATTTTTCAGTTTTATAAAACTAACTGCCTCTAACATGCTCAGCTACCTCCAAGTCAAAAGAGTGATGAAATGTGAGGAAAGGGAACTTCCCTGGTGGTCCAGTGATTAAGACTCCAGGCTTCCAGTACAGAGGATGTGGATTTGATTCCTGGTTGGGCAGCTAAGCTCTCATATGCCTCATGACTGCAACACCAAAACATAAAACAAACAATATTGTAACAAATTCATTAAAGACTTTAAGAAAGGTCTGCATCAAAAAAAAAAAAAAATTTTATGGAGGAAAAAATGGCAACTCACTCCAGTATTCTTGCCTGTGAAATCCCATGGACAGAAGGAGCCTGGTGGGCTACCATCCATAGGGTTGCAAAGATTCAGACATGACTTAGAGACTTAACAGCAGAAGGACCCTTAGAAATAAGTTTCATATTCATTTTACATCTGGAAAATGAATATTAGTACTCCCCTAAAAGAGGAAGAGATTCAAATGGTTCAGCTGCCTCCAGAGAGATGTTATCTTACAAATACTTTTCAAAGAACTGAAAATAAAAGTATCTGTATCCAATAAATACTTAAAAAAATGTGAAGGAGGATATGCGACATTTTAGTTTCAATCTTATTTGAATTTTGTTTTCCTCCTTCTTCACTTTCTCCATTGTTTCTTTTTTTTTTTTTTCTCCTTTTCTTCTTTCTCTTCTTCCTCCCTATTCCTTTAGCTTCCTTCTATAATACCTCTTTTCTTACCACCGTTCTCTGTCCTGCTCTGCTTGCAATATTGGGCAGTTCATTATATGTATAGAGTTAGCAATTAATATTCAAGGCTAGATAGATTTCCAAGCCACGAAACTTAGTATTAATAAGGCTGACACTGTTTCAATTCCCAAAGGTAGCCAGGTAATGAGAGGAGATATATACCTGTCATGATTTCTAGAGAAATACCCAGCATATGGTCTTTCATCAATAGGGATTTTTTTCAGACTCGGTGATGAGTGGGTTAAGTGTGAGTACAAGGTGACTATTTTTGCATTGAGGTCACTCTGTCGTTATGTCACAATTATGTCTCTATGCTCAAGAGCAGCCACAGAGTCTGTTTTTTCCTCCAAAACCCTCAGAGCCTCTTTATATTCATGTGCTCACTATTTATATACATTATAAAGTTGGTTAAACTAAGGGAAAGCTCTAAGGCTTAGAGGTTTTAGATAATAGTGGCCCAAAAAGTCTTTTCCTTCATCAAAGAAGTTTACAATTTATTATGCTGCGTCTTTCTCTGTGAGGAGATAAAGGACACTTTTCTAAGGGCTTCTGGGGCCTGTGCTTCATAGATAGGGAGAACATATGTCTGACTTTGGCTGGAACAGTCCTTGGTTAACGCCTACAGCCCCCCCCCCCCCCCATAGTTGTTAAAGAGCCTCTTTTAATCTTGAAAGTGTCCCAGTTTGGAAGATAGATTATATGGTCCCTCTATTCATAGACCATCTTGAAGCTGAGGGAACAGTTTCTTGTGTGCATTAGATAAGGCACAGTTTGGTTTTTCTCCTCCAAGCGAAGGCCTTGCTGGTGAGTCCAGACGGCTGAAAGACAGTACTGAGCCTTGTACTTGCAGGGTATCTTGAGATATTGTCTATTGGTTCAGAACACTGCATTGCTCACTTTTGTGAACCCACTCATTGGCTTGAGAATTAGTTGACAAAGTAAATTGCTTCTTCAAAAGGCCCGATCCTTGTTGAAAATCAGCCTGATTTAGGGAGGAGTGGGACTTTTAGCTCAGTTTTTCTGGGAACATCAATTGGTTGAATTTGCGGATATAAAGACACATTTTCTTTGATTTGCCAACTCTTTAATTACTATTCATTGAAAAGCGAAACATTTTGAAACGCTGAGCTATGACTGCATTCATCCTGCCTTAGCCTGCTGCTTGCTTCTATCAGATGAGCATGCAGAAGAAACCCTTATTGATTTGAGAGAGTGGAGCTTTTCAGCCGAATGAATTATGCCTGGTAACAGAAACCGTTTGGAAGAATATGCAGAGTATATATTTCTTTTCCAAAAATCTGAAATCCTCATATTTTAGGGAGTATGACTTCCTTTTAATTTAAAGGAAAACTTCTAATTCAACTGTATGCAGACAATGAAGGGATAATTTACCATTATGAGAAAGGGGTAAAAATGAAAACCTTGTAAGGGACAAACAGAAATCATACAACTGAAATGAATAGATCAAATGTTACCACATAATGAAGATGCTTTCCCAAAATATATTTGAAATAAAAATGTTATAGTTTTTCTGACTTTACGACATAGAGTCTTTTGGTTTTGGGTAAAATGGGGATTAAACTGTGGCTTATCACATATCCCTCTCCATCTTGCTCACCATGACCTAGTCATACTGATTCTGGAAGATGCTAGACTCCTAATAACTATTCCAGCTAGTCCTTCAGGACTTGTTTTGTCTTCTCCCCAACCTCATTTCCATTACTTATCTAAGGCATCCATATGAAATAACATTGGGGCTTCCCTGATGCCTCAGCAGTAAAGAATTCATTTGTAATGCAGGAGGCACAGTTTCTATCCATGGGTCAGGAAGATCCCTAGCAGGAGGGCATGGCAACCCGCTCTAGTATTCTTGCCTGGAGAATCCCATGGACAGAGGAGCCTGGTGGGCTACACTCCATGGGGTCGCAGAGTCAGACGAGACTGAAGCCACTGAACACAGGAGCTGCAGGAATGCTTTTCAAACTGCAGTGCTTAATTGTCTATATCTTTTGCTAGACTGTGAGCTCTGTGATGCTGACTTACTTCTGCAGTAAAGCTGGGCTTTTGTATTGTTCTTTATTTTGGGAGTGTCCCTAACAGGGATAGCTCTGTTTTGTCATGTAATTCCCAGCTCAGATGTTTCCCCAGAAACTGTCTGGTCTAGAGGAGTTTCCCTGTTGTTGGCTGTTTATTTCAGCCAAGGAACTCTAGATGTATTTTTATATAGTTTCTTTATCCCCCACTAGCAGGTAAGGACCACTGGAATAGATGTATCACTCATCTTGTACATTGCCCTACCTGAAGGACTCATAAAAGGCCTAGTATATAGAATCTATTCAAATATTATTTGTGAACAAATGATACTGCTGTATTTCTATAAATTGACACACATAAAATTATTGAGCATGCATATGCTCAATATAGATTAATGCCCAATTTGTTATCAAATTGCTTAATGAAGTTTATTGTGTAGATTGTTGGAATTCCCAGTCTCAATTTAATCATGTAAGTTGTGCCTAACATATCAAATCATTACAAATCAATTAACCTTGAGGTCAAAATAAACAATAAAACACACCTTTTCACTTTGGAGTATGTTAAGTAAGTACTAATGTTCTAACGTTCCTTTGTGAAGTGGAATAGCAATCTGGCTATTTGAACCAAACACAAAATTGGGAAATTTCATACCTTAGTTGTTTATAGAGGTTTAAATTTCATACCTCAGTTTATATAGGATAAACTTTTTTCTCCTAAATGAATCTTGTTCAACTTGACATATGTTGGGGAAAATGACTGAAATGTTGGTTCTGAGCAACTGCAATTATTGTGCTGATCACACTCTAAAAATATTGGAAATGAAGCACACAGTCATCATAGTGGGCAGACCATAAAAGAGTGACTTTTACTCCTTTATCGAGTTAGGATAACTCAGCCTTAATTCCTGATGAGAAATACGAACTTCTAATAGAAGTTGAAGAGTACCCAATAAGTGTACCTTCATTTGTTACCTTCCAACAGTCATTCAAGCTTATCTATTCTTAAAACCTGTTAAAAATTTTTTACCATGTTGCCTTTGTCTAAGAAAACCTAACATTACCTTTTTCAAATCACAGAGAAGTGATTTCGTTGATTTATTATTATTACTGAGGCTGATGAACTGCTCAAGAACAGGATTGAGACTAAACTATCTATTTTTATAATAATGGCCAAATAATCTTCAGAAAAATTCTAACACCACCCTGGAAAACGTGGTACTAAGAGCATGTATTTGTCATGTGTGGCCACGATCTGCTGACGATTTCCAAATGGCATTCTCCATATCTAAGCCTTATTTGGATGCTTACACATCTGCTCTCCTGTTAGCTTTATTATCAAATAGCTTTCAGGGGTGTACTTTAAATATCTGAAAGCTTTCTCACTCTTCAGAAGCTCTGATAATGCATGTGAAGGTGATCTCAATTCTTTTCTATCAGGGTGAGTTTTAGACAGGTTGATTGATCTGTAATGTTGTGTTTGTTGCTTGGTCTTGTCCAGCTATTTGTGATCCTGTGGACTATAGCCTGCCCGGCTCCTCTGTCCATGGGATTCTCCAGGCAAGGATACTGGAGTGGGTTGCCATTTCCTTTTCCCAATATGTCATGGGAAAATATTAAAATATGGTAGCATTTTGAATGTAGCATTTGAAAAGTTTGATTATTAAGAGCACCAAGGACATTTTACATTTGGCAGGTTTCTTTTACATCTGAAGTATCCAGATGTTAGTATATAAAATATCTTTTTAATTATTTGTTTTCTTTCTTTCAGTATAAAGCAATGAATATTTATTTAATTTATGTAAATGAGAACTTTTCTCCCATCACTTTTCTGATTTAATGTTCAGACTAGCTGCATTTTGTTAAAAGTTTTCTTTCCTAGTTCCGAATTATTGTAAACACAGGTAGCATTTTAAAATAGTTCAGTGGTAGCAATAAATACAAATTTATACAAAACTATTCAAACTTGATATATAATAAGTTATCTGTATCCAAAATTGATTATAGAGTTCTCAGAATCCATTATACCAGTGAAGCAGTATAATACCAATTCTGGAATTATGGCTTGTTAGAACTGAGAGAAAACAGTTCTTAACCACTCAGTGAAACAGATAGTTAAACCAAAGGTTAGTGAAGTTAGAAGACTTACCTAAGGTTGCAGAGCTTCCAAGACATAGGATTTATGTTCCAGGATTCTAAGTCCAGTGTTCTCACTGACTATATCATGTGCTTTTCGTAGAGATATTCTGAAACTAGTTGGTGTAACAGCAGTGCTTTACAATTTGGAATCCTCCTAGTGAATCTCAGAATTCAAAAACCAGTCTAAGACTTATATCAGATACTTATTTAAAATGGTACAAATGAACTCACTTACAAAGCAGAAATAGAGACACAGATGTAGAGAACAAATGTATGGCTACCAAGGGGAGAAGGGGCTGGGGCGGCAGCGGTGAGATGAACTGGAAGATTGGGACTGAGATGTGGACGCTGCTGCTGCTGCTGAGTCGCTTCATCTGTGTCCGACTCTTTGCAGCCCTAAGGACTGTAGTCCTCCACTGTTAGTGGGGATTCTCCAGGCAAGAATACTGGAGTGGGTTGTCATGCCCTCCTCCAGGGGATCTTCCCAACCCAGGGATCCAACTCTGTCTCCGGCACTGCAGTCAAATTCTTTGCCACTGAGCCACCAGGGAAGCCCCATGTATACACTATTATGTATAAAATAGGTAAAAAATGAGAACTTTCTGTATAGTAAAATGCTCTGTGGTCACCTAAATGGGAAGCAAATCCAAAAGAGAGGATATATGTGTACGTATAGCTGATTCACTTTGCTATACAGCAAAAGTAACACAAATTTATAAAACAACTATACTTCAATAAAAATTAATTAAAATAAATAAAATAAAAGATTGTTTAGTTCTATCTCCAGTAGGTCTATAGGGCAGCCTGTAATAGAATCTGGGTCTTCATTTTTAACAAGGTTGTCTAGTGATTCTGAAAAATTTGGTAAATATGTTGGCATATGATCTTTCCATTCAAGCATATGGCATGTATGTAAAATGTCTGAAATGTGTGTGTGGGAAGCATAGCATCTTTATGTAGCATGTTAAATACAAGTGAACATAAAAATGTATGGGTAAAATACAACTATCTTTTTGAGATTCATAAGGAGTTTTGTTTAATTGAATTATCTCAGTCAAAAGTTGTTGACAGCACACCCATCCACCATCCATCCTGGCCAAAAGAATTAACAAGAAAAGTGTCTATGTGATAAGACTGATTACCCTATCAATTCAAATATGTCTCTGGTAATAAGTCAAAACATTTATTTTAATATGAAAATGTTATTAAATGACTCTGTTTTCTATTCTAAATATGTATATAACTGTCAATCAACTAGGTGCCACAAAATTAATGTGCAGAATCAAAGTAATCAGTCTTAATTGTTCAAGGAAAAATTCAGGTCACCTATCAACCTAGGAGAAGAAAGATGTCCAGATTTTATTTTGGCTGTTTAGCATTTCCCCTGTTAATTTCCTATTTTAATTTTCCAGCCTCCTAAATTAACTATTCAACATTTCACTATTCAGATTTCCACACACCTGTTTGGCATGAAGACAAAAAGGGTACGAAGAAATGGCGTTTATGAGATTAGTCCCAAACCAGTCCTTTTATCGACCCACAAGTCATTAACCATCTGTTTGCTTCCTATCAGCCCCTGGCTGTATTTTTCTGCATCCCACCTGCTGGAGCCCTTGCAGACAAATTCCTGATTAATCAATTTCTCTGGCTGTTAATTGTTCACTTAATTCCTGAGATGAGAGCATATCTCTTCCTTTCAGGGATATGTGAAAGTTTGAATTGTGCTTCTGGAAATGCAGACCTTTGATTTGGATAGATTTAGTACTGTCTGAGCATCGCCCCAAGAGGGGCATCATTGGAAATAACTTATAACTCTTTCTCTCTAACATACTCTAGGCTTGCATAACCAGCAATATTGTGATATATCAACATAATTCTTAAATTTAGAAAATGCATAGGTAATGGTCTTGGGGATTATATTTGGGAGTATGTAAGTCAAGCCTCGTGCACTAGTTTTATTTCATTTTATTTATTTATTGTTGGAGTACTGTTCAGTTGCTTAGTCATGTCCGACTCTTTGCGACCCCATGGACTGCAGCATACCAGGCCTCCCTGTCCATCAACAACTCCTGAATCTTTCTCAAACTTGTGTTCATCAAGTTGTTGACACCATCCAGCTATCTCTTCCTCTATCATCCTGTTCTCCTCCTGCCTTCAGTCTTTCCCAGAATCAGGGTCTTTTCCAATGAGTCAGCTCTTTGCATCAGGTGGCTAAAGTATTGGAGCTTCAGCTTCAGCATCAGTACTTCCAATGAGTATTCAGGGTTGATCTCCTTTAGGATTGACTGGTTTGAGCTCCTTGCAGTCCAAGAGACTCTCAAGAGTCTTCTCCAACATCACAGTTCAAAAGCATCAATTATTTGATGGTTCAGCCTTCTTTATGGTCCAGCTCTCACATCCATACATGACTACTGGAGAAACCATAGCTTTGACTAGACGGACCTTTGTCGGCAAAGTGATGTCTCTGCTTTCTAATACACTGTCTAGGTTGGAGTGTAGTTGCTTTAAGATATTGTGTTAGTTTATGCTGTACAAAGTAAAATGAATCATCCACATATATATGTATATATATGTCCCCTCTTCCTTGGACTTCCTTCCTGTTTAGGTCACCAGGGAACATGGAGTAGAGTTCCCTGTGCTACACAATACATTCTCATTAGTTATATATTTTATACATATTAGTTTATATGGGTCAACCCCAATCCCCCAATCCATCCCATCCCCGTTCCTCCCTTGGACTAATTTTAAAGACTAAACAGTATAGTTTGACCAACCTATATGAAATTTTTTGCCTTCAGTGAACCTCTTATAACTTTTGGGCTTGAACCTGGATTTGTTTTTAAGTAAATGATAAACAGTGATTGATTTATTTTATTTCTTAAAAATATTATGAACTTTCTCTGCAGATAGTAAAATGCAACCAGATTTTTTCTATGAGAAGCGCATTTCCATTTTTAATGCACTCTGTAAGTAACTGTAAATTAGGTGAAGAACATGTTAACTAATTCTATTTTTACTCTCTCATTCTGTCCACACACTTTGAATTCAGATGGTCTGACAACTGCATTGTCTCCTACAAAATGCTTGACGCACATTTTGTGGAATGATGATGACATATTTGATTGTTTGTTTCTCATTTGTCCTTCGCTGAACACAATATTAACTCACTAGGCAGTAATTTTATTCATAAATTAAAGTTGCATGATTACATTGTGACAACTATATTGATAAAATATGATCCACAACAGCTAGCTGAGATTTATTGAGTGCTTAGTGTATACATGACACTGTTGTAAGGACTTGCTGTTTATGTCCTCAGTTCCTGCAATATACTTAGGAGGTAAGTACTGTATTTGTGCAACTGTGGCAGACAGAGGCTAGAGAACTCACCCAAATTCAAACAGGTTCAAACTGGCACAGCCACGTTGTGAGTGGTCTGGAGCCAGAGGTCTTAATTAATTGCATTTTGTGTGCATGTGTGTGTTCAGTTGCTCAGTCGTGTATGACTCTTTGCGACCCCATCGACTATAGCTCACCAGGCTCCTCTGTCCATGGGATTTCCCAGGCAAGAATTCTGGAGCAGGTTGCCTTTTCCTTCTCCAGAGGATCTTCCTGACCCAAGGACTGAACCCACATCTCTTTCGTCTGCTGCACTGGCAGGCGGATTCTTTACCACTGAGCCACCTGGGAAGCCATTTTACCTCTCAGTCTTTAAAATTTATTTTATTGATGTATAATTGATTTGCAATGTTGTTTAATTTCAGATGTACAGAAGTGATTCAGTTACACATATGTACTATTTATTGTGTTCCTTTCTGTTATAGTTTATTACAACATATTGAATATAGTTCTCTGTGCTATACAGTAGGACCTCATTGTTTATCTATCCTATATATAATGGTTTGCATCTGTTAATCCAAAACTCCCAATCCATCTCTCCCCAACCACCCTCCCTCTTGGCAGCCACAAGTCTATTCTCTCATCTGTTAGTCTGCTTTTGTTTCTATGTCTCAATCTTGAATTATAAACTTGAGGAAAGTGAGCTTTCCATCTAGATTCTTTACATGAGGTGCTTCACTGTACTATAAAAAAATAAATATTTGCTAAGTTTCAAAAAGAAAAAGTCAGGGGAAATGAATGACCTACATGGTGAGTCAGTCTTTGTTTAGTGGTGGGGTGGTTCAAGAAATTTATACTAATTCAAATTCAAGAAGTATTTTATTTTAGCTGTTTAGGTCCTAGACAGAATTGTTGAAATTAGAATCATTCTTATTTGAACTTTAAAATCTACTCATTTCTGAAATATTTAATATAATAGAAACTGAAACAAAGGAGATAGGGAAACTAAAATAATGTATACCAGCTAGTCACAGTTTGTTATATAATGATACATATTAGTCATATGTGATTTTAAAATTAGATGAAGCATTTATATCATAAAACTTTGGCAATAAACCAAAATTTTAATGTCAAATTTTCAACAGGTATAAGGCATTTTTTCTACCTTTAATAGAGATAGAATATATTACAATTAATATCTTGCATGCAAACTGGTTCAGTTCAGTTCAGTCACTCAGTCGTGTCTGACTCTTTGCAACCCCATGACCTGCAGCACACCAGGCTTCCCTGGCCATCACCAGCTTCCAGAGCCTACTCAAACTCATGTCCATCATGTCGGTGATGCCATCCAACCATCTCATCCCCTGTCGTCCCCTTCCCCTCCTGCCTTCAGTCTTTCCCAGCATCAGGATATTTTCCAATGAGTGGGTTCTTCTCATCAGATGGCCAAATTATTGGAGTTTCAACTTCGGCATCTGTCCTTCCAATGAATATTCAGGACTGATTTCCTTTAGGATGGACTGGTTGGGTCTCCTTGCCGTCCAAGGACTCTCAAGGGATAGAGTATATTATAATTAATGTTTTACATGAAAATAACTTTAGACAAACAGTGTTTTTTATTCTGATGACAATTAGGGACACTCATGATTATCACTAAGTTCTAAGCACAATTTAAGCTATCACTAAACTCCAATCAAAAGGACTTAAAACACTGATCCATGTTTGTAGTTTCCAGAGGTAAAACTTAAAGTAAAATAGCAGTTGTTCTCAATAGTGGTGCAAAAGCTATGTTTGATTTGAGCCTGTTTCTCTGATTGCAGCAGCATCTCTGGTTGTTTCTGGAGGGCAGTATACATTTGCTGATATGGTGAGGGTTTAGGGACTGGCATCAGGAAGGATAAGATCTGTTCTTGACGACATATAAACTGAAGAGGCTTTTGTGAGGACCATGGGGCCAGATGTCCTATTAGCCGGGCACAGCAGCATCTCACCCGGGCTTTGTTCTTTAGAAAGAGGAATGCATTGTTTCCCTGGGTTTAGGCTGTGGTTGTCTAGTTCATGTCTAGCATCATTCATTACATCTAAAAATTTCTCCCTCTGTGACAACCTGGAAGGGTGGGAGGGGCTTGTGGAGGAGGCAGGCTCTAGAAGGAGGGGATACACACACACACACACACACACACACACACACACACACATATATGTATGTATGCATGTATAGCTGATTCAGTTTGTTGTAAGGCAGAAACCAACACAACTTTGTCAATTATCCTCCAATAAGAAAAAAAAAGAAGAGAAAAAAAAAATCCTCACTCTGTAGTTTACTCCAATAATTAACATCTCCTTTTCTGTAAAACAAATGAATCGTCATTGTGCTTTTTTTTGAACAAGTTCAGGTCAAGTCATTTTTATAGTACCAAAATAGAGTGAAATTTTCTGATGTGATTACAGGAAAATGTATTCCTACTTTAAAAATAGAGTTGGTATAATCAACCAGCAGAAAAGTAACTATAAACTTCCTTTGAAGGACAGATTTTCAGTGCAGCAGGTGAACAAACACAGGCCAAGGAGGTAGCTTGAATCTTAACTCCAGTACTTAGTTGGTGTGTGAATTTAGCTGCATCCCTAATAGCGGTTACCTTATGGAAAACATGGATAATGTGATCAAACCACAGCATATATAAAGTGTTGTAAATGTTGCAGAGCACATGAGTACGCAGAAAATGGTAGTCAGTTTTATACTTTCAGATTCTTTTTGTATTCAGTGATATTAGTGAAATGACACATGCTTTGCCTGCTGGACATTTACATTATTCCCTGCTGCTGACTTAACACCAGGAAATGCAAAAGAAAGGAAATACGTGGCATAAGATGATGATGATGGTAACTGAAAAATAACATTTTAGTTGAATGTCATAAATTAAAAGAAAGCCTCATTTTAATTCTCATGGAAAGTGGTAAGAAATCTAGATTAATGGACTTATCCTATGCATTATGTTTTGTATGCTGTGTTAAGTATACTAGCTTGCTTGAAGAAAATGCCTTAATACTCTGAGTAAATGTAAAATTTTGACCCTCTTCTTTAGTTTTTTTTTTCTCTAAGTCTTTGAAGCTTTAATGCTAACTGAGCTGAACCCACATAAAAAAGGATATTTACATTAATGAATAATTAATTACAGTATCTGAAATTAAAATCCATCTCATTAGGTGAAAACTGTCAACTTTTCTAGCAGATTATTTAGTAGACCCATGTGTATAAGATTTATCCCAAATGGGAATTCATTGATCACAACAGTATCTGAAAATACTTTGATACTGATAGGACTTTTGTCTATGGTTGGAAATTCAACAAGCTCCTCAAATTTTTAAGTTTTCCTAAAACAGTAGGGAGTAAAACCAGTCTTTGAGCTATTGAGAATCTGTCTCATTTCTGCCCTGACAGCGGAGATGTTCACAATGACATCTCAGCCATAAATATCCCAGCAGGCATTTAGGATTGTGTTGAGAAGCATATAGGAAAGACTGGAGACTACAAGTCACTGCCTCTGTCAGATAGAAAAGTCCCTGAGCCTCTTGATGTATGTAGTAGATTCTGATCAAAATTTACTATTTCTAGAAGAATGTCACACATTAACAATTTTGGAGCACTGGCTATTGTTGAATACTTTCAATCTCCACGTAGCTCTATAAAGTGAGTATTATTACCCTCATTTACAGATGAGGAAACAAAAGTACAGAGAAGTTAGGTGATTTACTTAATTTCACAGATTTAACAGAACGTGTAGCGCAAATATGAACTAAATCCCATGTGTGAGTCCAAACAGCTTCTTCTTCTATATCATGTTGTCGTCTGATAAGATAAACTGATTAATCATTTTGCCAAAACTTGCCCCCAGACACCAAAATAGATGCTTTCTTACTATGAAATATACAAGGTAAGAAGTACAGAAATTCATTGACAGTTGAAATCCCCCTTGACTAAAGTTTCTATCTGGCTGGAAAAATGGGTCAAGCCCATTTTCATGGAATAAAATGTAGGGAAGAAAAAAATTAATCCTGTTTCAGTGAGTTATAAAAATCCTTACATTTGAAAATATTCAAGATTCACGTTTTTAGGGAAGATGACTTATAAAAAAAATTCCAGAATCATTTGGATTGTAGAATAGAAGATGAAGCAAGGGTTAATATGGCTAGAATTGCACAGCACATACATTAGGATAACTATTTTTCAGTAGATGCTAAATTTACTTAAAGGCAGAGCCACACAAACATCAGTGTAAGAGGAGTCCAGTCTTTTAGTCCAGTTGTCTGGCCTGAGGAACTGGGCTGAGGAACACAAATAATCTTTTCAAAACCTAAGCTTTGTATGTCTCTAGCAACCGCAGTGTATTTTTAGGGTTATGGGAAATGTTTTCCTGATTTCTGAACAGAGATCTAGGGAGAAATTGGTATAATATTTAGACATTATTATAATAAGAATCTTTCATGAAAATCACCTAGGATTTTCATATTTTGCTTATTAGAATGTGACCTTTTAAAAGTGTTAGATAGTGTTATCTTTTGAAGAATGATTACAAACTTTGGATTTTATTATTGAACATCCATGGGAAATTAATTGTATTTCACAAGATCACTAGGTTCCAAGTCAAGAAACAGAGTTATATGTAATGTGTCTTCTTAACCCTAAAGGAGTAAAATCTCACTCCAGAACTTCAAGGAAATGAGGACCTCAAAACCACACACCTTGGGTTGCCTATGGATTCTGTACCACATGGGAGGGTGGATGAGGCTGGGGATGAGAGAGCCAGCTATGAGCACACAAGCGAGAGAGGCAGGGGCTGACTCTGTTTGGAGGCAACACTGGAGAATGTGTTGACCCGTTGACAAAATGTAGAGAGGACTCCTAGAAGAATCGCTGTTTTATAACTAGGGGAGATGTGTGGACAGGAGTGAAAAAAGGAGTGGCAGAAGTAATGGCTAAGATAGCAGTGAAACGTGGAGCAAACTAAAATGTACGTGATGGTTCAGGCTGTTCTGGAACTGATTTTTACAGACGGGTTGTGTGTCAGGTGTTATTTCTTACCATAACCAATGTAACAGGTCACGCAAAAGTGCTGGTTTGGACTGAACACATGTAGAAACGAGTCACATTCCATATCCTCCCATTTTAATAAAAGTGGTGATGCCACTCCCAAGCATTTGATTCTCGTTTCTTAGAAACTGAAAACAAGTTTGTTTTTCTGAAAAAATGTAACCATCGTACATGTGTAGTCTTAGATTTCAGTGGTATTTCAATGGTTTAGAGAGTCACCTGTACTGATTATTACCTTTTTTTTTTCCTTTTTGTAAATGAAAGATAACTTGCTTATTTGAGGTTCTAGGCATTATGGAAATACAAATCGTATTTCTATCATTAAGAAGCTCCATGTCCACATAAGAATATTAGACTTAAAGACATGAAAATTTAATAACCATGGGTAGAGTTTGAATTTTACAGTTTAATAAACATGGGTCAAACACTGATCCTACCTCATTTGACTATGTTTAACCTTGTGAAGTCTCATTTTTTTTCCACCAAAACCAGGATAATTGATTACTTTGATCTTTTGAGGTTAGTTTGAGGATATGATTAGATAATGTGCATTTATCAAATTACTTGATTGCCTAGCAATTACTAGATTGAGTATATACTCATAATTTTCATTATTGAATTATATTGACCATTGCAAATGGATCTAAGAGTGGAAGGAGATATATTTGGTGTGAGTTTATAAGATAAAGTCTTATTTAAAAGGCTTTGGTGTGTCATTAAGTGAAACATCATATTAAAGATTAATAACCAAAAATGAATTATATTACACATAAGAATGTACTAAGACTCTAACTCTTTGGAAAATCTAATATTGCCAGCTTCACTGACTCTAACAACTTATTTAATGTCCCCATGTATTTGTTTTGCTGATCTGAATACACAGTGACAGGTAATCAATAATTTTTGTGGTGCCTTATAATTCACAACAGACATAAAATGATTCATGTATTAGTATAGGCTGAACTTCTTTGTTATCTTTAAAAACATCATAGACATATTAATATAAAGATATTAAAAGTAGATAGCCATGATATCTATGAAGAACATAGAACAAGGACCATGCACTATACTGAAATAAAGGGCATTAATGACCAAGAATTTCACATTCTTCTTCAAAATCAACTTCTTCCTTTGGAGATTTGCAACAATGACAGGCAATCACTTCCTAAAAAACTACAAATAACACAGTAAATATTATCAACTGTATTCTCATGGTCATGAAAATATTTCATGATTATTTCATTTATTTTTTATAAAATGGTCACTGAATATAAAGAACTATAACTCCACAACTTATACATCAAAGACTATGAAACATAAGGAAGAATGTAACACTTGAGAAATCTAATTCTCATAGGAAGAAATGACAGAAAATTCAATCAGTTCTGTTCAGCCACTCAGCTGTGTCTGACTCCTTGCGACCCTATGGGCTGGAGCACACCAGGCCTCCCTGTCCATCACCAACTCCTAGTAACAGCTCAAACTCATATCCATCAAGTCAGTGATGCCATCAACCCATCTTCCTCTGTCTCTCCCTTCTCCTCCTGCCTTCAGTCTTTCCCAGCATCAGGGTCTTTACCAATGACTCAGTTCTTCACCTCAGATGGCCAAAGTATTGGAATTTCAGCTTCAGCATCAGTCCTTCCAATGAATATTCAGGACTGATTTCCTTTAGCATTGACTGGTTGGATCTCATTGCAGTCCAAGGGACTCTCAAGAGTCTTCTCCAAAGCCACAGTTCAAAAGCATCAATTCTTTGATGCTCAGCTTTCTTCACCATCCAACTCTCACATCCATACATGACCACTGGAAAAACCATAGCCTTGACTAGACGGACCTTTGTTGGCAAAGTAACGTCTCTGCTTTTAATATGCTGTCTAGATTGGTCATAACTTTTCTTCCAAGGAGTAAGCGTCTGTTAATTTCATGGCTACAATCACCATCTTCAGTGACTTTGGAGCCCCAAAAATAAAGTCTGTCACTGTTTCCACTGTTTCCCCATCTGTTTCCCATGAAGTGATGGGCCAGATGCCATGATGTTGATTTCCTGAATGTTGAGTTTTAAGCCAACTTTTCCACTCTCCTCTTTCACTTTCATCAAGAGGCTCTTTAGTTCTTCACTTTCTGCCATAAGGGTGGTAACATCTGCCTACCTGAGGTTATTTATATTTCTCTCCATACCTGCCAAACCTCATACCCACCAGAGAACCTCAGAGGGCTCAAACAAAACCTAGTGCACACAAGAAGACCCCAGTAAGATCGAGCCAGACCTGCCTTTGAATGTTTGAGTGTTTCCTGTGGAGGTATGGGTCAGCAGTGGCCTGCTACAGAGGCAAGGGCTCTGGCTGCAGCAGACCTAGGTATGGCATAAACCCTTTTAGAGGAGGTCACCATTAACCCCACAGTAGAGCTGCCAGAACTTACACAGGACTGGGGAAACAGACTCTTGGAGGGCACAAAAAGAACCTCTTGGGCACCAGGACCCAGGAGAAAGAGGCAGTGGCCCTGCAAGAGACTGACCCAGACTTGTCTGTGAGTGTCCAGGAGTCTCTGGCAGAGGTATGGGTTGACAGTAGCCTGCTGCAGGCGGGTCTGGGGCACCGAGTGCAGCAGTGCGTGCATGGGACTTTTGAAGGAGGTCACCATTATCATCATTACTTCCACCATAGTTTGGTCTCAGGTCAAACAAAAGGGAGGGAACACAGCCCATCAACAGAAAATTGGATTAAAGATTTACTGAGCATGGCCCTGCCCACCAGAACAAGACCCAGTTTCCCACTCAGTCAGTCTCTCCCAGCAGAAAGCTTCTATAAGCCTCTTATCCTTATCCCACAGAGGGCACACAGAATGAAAACAACAATCACAGAAAAAAAATCAAACTGATCACATGGACCACAGGCTTGTCTAACTCAATGAAAATATGAGCTGTGCCCTGTAGGGCCACCCAAGATGGATGGATCATGGTGGAGAGTTCTGAAAATATGTGGTCCCCTGGAGAAGGAAATGGTAAACCACTCCAGTATCCTTGCCTTGAGAACCCCATAAACAGTATGAAAAGATAGAAAGTTATTGTGATTTAATGAAATAGTAAGTCCATTTTATTAATGAGAATGTTATATTCCTAAAAGTCCATTTTAGTATTTGTTGTTGTTGTTCAGTCACTAAGTTGTGTTCAACTCTTTGTGATCCCATGGACTGCAGCATACCAGACATTCCTGTTCTTCACTATCTTCCGGAGTTTGCTCAAATTCATGTCTGTTGAGTCTGTGATGCTATCTAACTGTCTCATCTGTGGCCTCCTTCTCCTTTGCCTTCAGTCTTTCCCCGCATTAGGTTGTTTTTCAATGAGTCAGGTCTTCTCATCAAGTGGCCATAGTATTGGAGCTGTTTTAGTATAAAAGTAAAGAGGAAGCACAGGCCGGAATCAAGATTGCTGGGAGAAATATCAATAACCTCAGATAAGCAGATGACATCACTCTTATGGCAGAAAGTGAAGAACTAAAGAGCCTCTTGATGAAAGTGAAAGAGGAGAGTGAAAAAGTTGGCTTAAAACTCAACATTCAGAAAACTAACATCATGGCATCTGGTCCCATCACTTCATGGGAAATAAATGGGGAAACAGCGGAAACAATGGCTGACTTTATTTTTCTGGTCTCTAAAATTACTGCAGATGGTGACTGCAGCCATGAAATTAAAAGACACTTACTCCTTAGAAGGAAAGTTATGACCAACCTAGACAGCATATTAAACAGTAGACATTACTTTGCCAACAAAGATCCATCTAGTTAAGGCTGTGGTTTTTCCAATAGTCATGTATGGTTGTGAGAGTTGGACTATAAAGAAAGCTGAGCACCGAAGAATTGATGCTTTTGAACTGTGGTGTTGAAGAAGACTCTTGAGAGTCCCTTGGACTGCAAGGAGATCCAACCAGTCAATGCTAAAGGAAATCAGTCCTGAATATTCATTGGAAGGACTGATGTTGAAGCTGGAAATCCAATACTTTGGCTATCTGATGCGAAGAGCTGACTCATTTGAAAAGACCCTTATGCTGGGAAAGATTGAGGGCAGGAGCAGAGAGGATGACAGAGGATAAGATGATTGGATGGCATCACTGACTCTATGAACATGGGTTTGGGTGGACGCCGGGAGTTGGTGATGGACAGGGAGGCCTGGCATGCTGCGGTTCACGGGGTCGCAAAGAGTCAGACTGAGCGGAACTGAACTGAAAGTTTCAGTATGTTTCAGTTTGGAAGTAAAGGAAAATTGTAATATATCAGAAGAGCTACCTAGGACTTTTGAGTAAAATTTAGATTGTATGAATTATATCTATAAAAATTAATGGTGCTTTTATTTTTAAGCAGAAATGATTTGTTCCATGGTAACTTTCCAGTGATTATACATCTTATTATTTGATTTAGCTTTGATAGCAACATGAGTAATTAATATATTTGTCATTGACCAAAGAAAGGTTGGAAATAAGAATGTTTGTAATCTATGATTCTTTGTTTTCATGTTACAGTCCTAGTTTACTCTGGGCATCAATATATTCCTGTATGTATTATTTTATCTGTGGTAAGATCTATCTACCTGTTTACTTTTAAGGGTAGATATTTCATGTGAACATGACTGTTAGATCACAAGCTGCCTATGTAAGAGAGCATTCTTGTTCTCCAAAAGCAGTTTGTTTGTAGAAAAAAATCAAATGAATAAATAAACTCCAACTGTGACATGCAGTGCTTTGTTCTTCAGTTTAGGAAAGCAAGTAAAAGAAAGGGTCAGGCAGTTAAGTACTGTGTGAATAAACCTTTTGTACACCAATGATCTTCCAAGTCAGCCGTTTAGAATAAGGTCATTTTCAGAAATGACATAATGTCAAGTGGGCCATAATCACAGAATTGTTGCTTTACTCAATTAGAGCCCCACTAATGGTTCTTTAAGTCATATTCACTTGATAAGAAGGTGGAACAGGAAATAACCCCAAAGTAGCAAAGTTCCTGTCAGTGGTAATAGATGTAAATTGTAGAAATAAGTATTGAAACATCATTCCTACTTCTAGGTCACTTGGTGATGCCTTTCCACTGGACATTTACATATTCTATGCCATATGTCCCATTTTACAAGCATGGAGAAAGAGATCACATGCATCTTCATATGGATTTAGTAATTTCTCTGAATCATTTAGTGCTTTGAAAACTACCTAATATACTCCCTAACTCTCTCTTTCTTTGCCTCTTAATTGGTCAATGTGTGTTTAGTAACTACTTACTATAGACTAAATCCATGCTGTTGAGGGGATGGGTTGGTGGCAGAGGTTCAAAAGAAGTCAAACTAAACCACTCTGCCACTTTGTATCTTTTAAGAAAATTGCATTTTATTTAGGGATCAAGAGTAATAAAAGCAACAGATCTAAAGAATGTCAGAGAATAATAGACAGAATGACACAGTGAGATAATGCCTCACTCTTATCAGGCAACTTGGGTGTTTACATTTTTTTTTGCTTACTTGTTTTCTTTTTCTTCACTATGATCAATTCTTTATCAATGCAGTCACATTCTGGAGAACAGGGTGTTAGGACTTTGATACATAAATTTTGTGGGGCCACTGTTCAGCTCATAACACATACCATTAACCCACTCTTTGGGCAAGGGAAGATGCTCAGACAGGTGCTTGCAACTTTCTTGGGCTTCCTTTGACACTGAGAAGATGTGGGTGAGGTCAGGTTCACACAGAGTGTCATCCAGTGAGGCAGAAGCGAGAAGAGTTACTGAGCTTTGTGAATAGCATCCCTGATTCTGAGAAACTGGCTGAGGAAAAAGTAAAGATAAAAGCGACATTCCTACAGCAAGTCTTGTAAAGCTTTTGTTGAAATTCAGCCTGGAACGTGGCCTGGAGCTGCTTATCATCGCCTCCGTATAGATGTCTGGTTCAAGACTCAAAGATGAAAAATAATTGAAAGAGAACCAGCATGGAATCTTTACAGAGATGCTACAAGAAAATCTACATTTTAAAGGGAATCAGAGAAACAAGTGACAGATGAAAAACATTAACTAGAGGACAGGCTAAAGAAATATTGGACATAAATGAAGGGTTGAAGAGGATTCAGGAGAGAACATGACAAGAAATAAGAAATGCACTTTGTTGTTATCTCTGAGTAAAGAACCAAAATAAGGAACAAAAAATCTTTGATCAAGACAATTGAAGAAAATTTTCCTGAGAAAGAAAAAGCTTGAGTCTACAAAGTGAATGGACCAAACATGTTCTAGGAGAAATTAACAGAGAATAGTTGATTGAGACATAGTCCAGTAAAATGAATAAATTCTAAAGACAAAGACATTTGCTTAAGCAGGCATGTAAAATTCAAGTTATCTATAAAGGCGAAATTTTAATTTAGTCTTATAGTTACTCACAGCAATAGTGAGACTGAAAGAAAATATAGCCTATGAAGTTCTCAAAAAGTTTAAACCAAAGAGTTTAGACCAAGGCAAGCAAAATATCTATAAAGGGAGGAAACATTTTTTGAACATGTAAGAAATCAATGAATACAATTTCCATGATCTTTGATAAACTCATGATGATAAAATACGGCTAATAATAAATTTAATAAAGATTGGCAATGAGCATTGAATCCAATTAAATAGTGGATAAAAGACTAAAATAAATGGGAGATTTAAGGCTTCAAAACAGAATATGAAAGTTATAAGCCCCAACAGTGTAAAATTTACATATTTAAAAGACTGAGCTTGGGAGGAGGGAAGAGTTAAACAGTTGGGCGATTTCAAGAATGTGGATTTCTAAAGCTAAGATCAAAGGATATTTTAAACTCATAAATCAGGTTGTGTGTATGCTAAGTCGTTTCAGGCATGTACAACTCTTTATGAATCTATGGACTAGAGCCCGCCAGGCTCCTCTGTTCATGGGATTCTCCAGGCAAGAATACTGGAGTGGGTTGCCATGCCCTCCTGCAGGGGCTCTTCCTGACCAGGGATTGAACCCAAGTCTCTTATGTCTCCTACATTGACAGGCAAGTACTTTACCACTAGTGCTACCTGGGAAGCCCAAATCAGGTTACATAAGTATTAGTATGCTTAAATAGGATAAAGATAAACATTAAGAAAATATTATACTCAATAAAATTGAAAAAAAAAATAAAATTGAGAGGGGAAGTTAAATATACTATTTAAATTCTTGCTTTTAGAGGAACAAGAGAGAAAAAAAAGAATTAAGTTACTATATAAAATTATGGTTATATGCATAACCTTGCAAACAAAAAAAATCTAAATCATCAGAAGAAATACAAAGGAAACAAAGACCATTAATTAGAAAATGTATGTATCAGAGAACATAAGCTATGATGGCAGAACTAAGGTCAAACATCTCACATCAAGAAATATAGGTAATTATAAATGGACCAAACCTTGTATTAAACCACAGGTGTCACCAGGTGTATCAAAAGGCAAAATCTAACATATGCTGGCAAAAGAGGTCAGATCCCTCAATGGAAGTGGATTTCAAAGAGACAAGTCTGGAAATGGGGAGAGCAGACAAAATGCTAGATAATGAAATCTTAACCTGAGATAGAGGATTTCAGGAGGCAGGAGGATCTGAAAGCAGAAGAATTTTTAAAAATTAATTTGTTTATTTATATTGGAGAATAATAACAATATTGGGGTGTTTTCCCTAGATCAGGATGAATTGGCCATGGGTATACATGTGTCTCCTCCACCCTGAACCCCGCTCCCACCTGCCTCCCCACCCCATCCCTCTAGGTCGTCCCAGAGCACCGGCTTTCGGGGCTCTGTTTCCTGCATCAAACTCGCCAACTGGATGTGGTATTGAGAGAGAGGGAAGGTACTTCCTTGGTTTCTCAGGGGATCACCATCATCTGAGACACGGAATATTGAATGGAAAAATATTTTGAAGAGAACAATGGTCCATTTATCTTGCTCCCCTTGAGGTGGATGGATGTATGGGCTGTGTAAGTAGATGTGCCGAGTGGACAGTATCTACGATCATCTAAACTCATTGGATAGATCTGGGAGGAAGATATTCATTTGGCACTTTCCCCAGTGCCGGGAATAGAAGAAAGCTCAAGTGTCGTGTATGAACTACATATTAAAGACAAACATGAACTGTAGGACTGTTCCTGGAGTTCAGCATAGAAGGAGGGTGATTTTATAATGAAGATGATAAATGGGAGAAAAGAATCCCATTCTCCTTCCTCATATAGAAGAACTGAGTTTCTTAATTGGTTGCCATGTTTAGTAGGTTTCTGCTACACACATTCATTTTTAAATATGCTCTTATTTCTATTATTTTATAGTAAAAATATCTACCAAGCACAGCAAATTACTGCCATAACTGTTATAAATACACAGAACACACTTATGTTCTATTGCATGGGTTTATTTACTCGTTGTTAACAGTTTGATTTCTCTAATTTATTTCCTGTCAGATTCATATTTTGAAATGATTTTATAATTGTTCTTGAATTCAAAATCACTGCAATACCTATTAATGATACAGTGGAGTTAAGTCAAATATATCCTCAAACACTCTGACTGAGCATCTCACTTTTCCTATTATTTATGACCAAAAAATTTCTATTTCATTACAGCCATGAGTCTCCATAAGGAACATTCCACACAAGTTAATTTAACATTTCAAGTTGTTAAAATCACTTTGCTTTTGGCTTCATAAGTTAAAATGCTACCAGAACCACGCTGTAATTATGTAGGAATGCACAGCTTGTCAAATATCATAGATTTTAAGCTCCCAATCAATTGATATAAAGCACAGTCCATGTAAGTCTTTGCCTGAATGATGTTCCTTTGTTGTTGAGAGGTGACACTCTAAGAAAAGATCCTCCTTTTTTCTAGGTGAGACAGAAGAAGAGAGTAATAAAAAAAGGGAGGCAAGGGGAGGATAGTGAAGAAAGGTTGGCTGTACCCAGGCAGATAAAGGCAGGTAGGAAGGAAGAAGAAAAGACACTTTTTTGACTTCCTTGTTAATAAATACTTTTGGGACTTGACCCTGGGTTTCTGTGAGGTATTGGTTCCAGGACCCCCTTGGAAAACAAAATCCCAGGGATGCTCAAGCCCCTTATATAAAATGGTATATGTAACTTACACACTTTTAATCATCTCTAGGTTACTTATGGTACCCAATACAGTGTAAATGCTATGTAAACACTTGCTGGTATGTGGCAAATTCAAGTTTTGCTTTTTAGAAATTTCTGTATGTTTTTAAAATATTTCTGATCTGGGCTTGATTAAATTCAGATGCAGAACCTCAGGCGTGAAGGGCTCACTGTTCTATGGGAAGGTTTGAAAACACAGATTTAGAGCAGCCTGTACTTTCTGGCTGGGTTGAGACCGAGGTGGGGCTGGGAGCAGAAGGAGACAAAGAAGGGAACCAAAGTCCTAGAGGACAGTTACAGGGAAATATAGGATACAGGTTAGGAAAATGAAGTGATCGCTCATTGCATTGCTGAAAGGACCGGAATGGGAAAAAGTGTTTACAGGGTAATGGGATCATACACAAAAAGGAAATTCTGAGTGGCAGGCTTGTGGGAACTTCGAAGAGATCATTTATCTCCTTTTGTTCTTTTTTCTTTCTTGTCTTTCCTGCTAACTTTTTTTCTTTTCTTAAACATTATTGGAGGGTAGTGGCTTTACCATGGTCTGTTAGTTTCTATGTTCAGCAAAGTGAATCAGTTATACACATATATCCCCTCTTTTTGGATTTCCTTCCCATTGAGGTCACCAGAGCATGGAGCAGGGTTCCCTGTGCTATTCAGCAGGTTCTCATTAGTTACCTATTTTATATTGTTGTTCAGTTGCCAAGTCATGTCTGACTCTTTGCGACCCCACAGACTGCAGTACACCAGGCTTCTCTGTCCCTCACCATCTTCCGGAGTTTGTCCAAGTTCACGTCCATTGAATCAGTGATGCCATCCAACCATCTCATCCTCTGTTGCCCTCTTCGCCTTCTGCCTTCAATCTTTTCCAGCATCAGGGTCTTTTCCAGTGAGTCAGCTGTTCACATCAAGTGGCCAAAGTATTGGAGCTTCAGCTTCAGCATCATTCCTTCCAATGAATATTCAGGGTTAAATTCATAACGTCAGAATTAAATGCATAACATCAATTTCCTACTAACTTCTAGCTCTTTTGCTTCAGTCATAGTCTTACCCCCGTCTCTCTTTACACTCTCCCTCCCGTCTGCTGCCTTCCTGTCTCCAATTGCCCTCCGACCTCCACACTCACCTGTAGCACCTCTGATATACACACTTGCCTCTTACCTTCTTAAACATGTTTTCTTTCCCCCAAAGTCCTGCCAAACAAATTAACCCTCATGTTAATAGCCAAATGTATTTGGAAGTGTTTAAGTTCCTTCATGTTCTTAACATTGGGAAGGAAAAAGAGAGCCCATTGTATGTACTGGCTTTATCTTTTCAGTATTTATTAAAGGCATGATATTACAACAAGAGAGCAATATCTTTGAATTTTTACTATGTATGATGTTAGTTTTGTGAGAATTCATAAGTTCATAAGATGCTGACTTTTGTGGGGAGAATCTGATGTATGTCAAGTGGTTTGTATTTACACCCAGTACTAATCAGTGATTCATTGATGCTTACACTTCTTTAGGGAAAAGGAAAATGATAGGCAAGCATGAATTCATTTTAGTGAATCACATTTTGCAGCAGGAAAGTATTGTCTCAAAATACCAATGTGTGCAAAAGAACTGGATGTATTTACCTGTTTTGCATGTAATACTAAAGGCGTTTTGTGTGATTGCAACTTGAATTATAAGTAGCTTATATTAGTGCCTGGAGTAAATAACAAATAAAAGATAACCAATGTGACAATGTCCAGGACAGAATTATAGTCTGGATTCTGCCACTAATCAGGTTTGTACCTTTTGTTACACTAAATCCTTGAGCCTCAATTTCCTCATTTGCTAGAAACTGAGAGGATGATGTTGGATTTGCAGAGCTTCTTTTAGCTCTCCAAAACCATGGTCCTTTCTAAAGGATGCTTTGAAAGTTATCATCATGCTCATTTCCTTCCTAAAGTTCAGTATGCTTTTAAAAGAAAATGACCCCATGAAATGTCAGGGCATTTTAAAAATGAATGCCATCTTGGAATTTAAACATGTTCTGTGTCTATATTATTTAGATACACTCTAAATACGGGGTATGCATTTCTTAGCCTAGAAGCACTATCCCTAAAGTGGGAATGATATCCCATGTTTTGGTCTGAATATTATATATTCTAATTGCATTTTCTAGAACAAATGCAAAAAAACCCACCATATCTCACATAGTTTGAACTCTGAAGATGAGATACCTAAAAAAGATGTTACTTTACATAATACATTGTAAGGTTTAGTTTCAGAGTAGCTGAACGAAAAGAGAGTAAAGCTATAGGCATTCAATACAGTCTTGTTTAGGACATACTCTGCGACAGCTGGTGTGTTAGGTGCTGAGGGTCCTGAAAAGAACAAGACAGTTCCACACTCTAGCCAAGGATGCTGAGAGGCACTTCAGCTCCATAGATCTAGGGGTGGCACAGAGTGGGTGGCGGATGTACTAGGTTGAGCTTAGGTGATGTCACATTCATCACATAAGGCGATGCCTCCGTTCAGTTAGAAAAGAAGAGAAAGTAAATTCCTAGAGCCAAGAAGTGTAGGGCCAGAGGAGAAGTCATGGAAGGCAGATGACAGAGCATGGGCAAAGGCCCAGATGTGAAAGGAGTGTCTTGACTTTGGAGAAACAGAGAGGTTTAATATGTCTGGAGAATAATAAAGGCAGAGAGAGGGGAGAAGAAGGCCATTTCAGTGGCAAGAGAGGAAGGAGGGGAGACAGCAAGGGGGCATAAGACAGATGTCTTGTATGCTATATTCAAGAACTTAGAATTTACCCTGCATGCATCAAGAAAGGACAAAAAAAAATGAAGGGGTCCCTTTTAGCAATATTATTTTAGAATAGTATGGAGAGTAATGTGGTGGGGTGAGGGAAAGAAGCCGAACACCAGTCAGGAAGCCATTGTAAATGTCTCTTGAAAAGATGATAAGCTACGTGTGTATTAGGGTTCTTCAGAGAAACAGAGCACTATAGAAAAGGATTTAAGAAGTGGACCATGAGATTGTGGGGGCTGGGAAGTCTGAAAAAGACTGGAAATGCAGGTAGGCATTGGCATTGCAGCCTCTTGTCTAAAGTCAGCTAGGGCAGGCCAGGACATGCATGCAGGGTTTCCATATTGCAGTCTTGAGGCTGAACTCTGTCTTCTTCAGGAAACCTTTGTCTTTGTTTCCTAAGGCCTTTAACTGATTGGATGAGGCTCACTCACATCATGGAGGTTAATCTGCGTCACTGATGTATTGACTTAAATATTACTCATTGTTAAAATCGCTTTGACAGGAATATCTAAACTGGTGTTTGAACAAAATGGACACCATAGTCTGGCCAAACTGGCACCTACAATTAGCCATCATAACTTGTCACTATTATAAATCTTGTATATTACTTTATTCTGAATCATGATTCAGGTTTGCAGATGCTGTGATTCATCCTCTCTCTCTGTCTCACTTCCTCCTCATATTAATTCAGAAAACAAAATTAGGTTAGCACCAAAAAAATGCAAAATGAAATTATACCTGAGCGATATTTTTTATAGGTTGTTAGCAGCCGAATATGAAACTAGTCTGACTATTTAAAGCAGTGAAACAGAGCACTTCATTGAATGAAAAACGCAGTAATGGCTACAAAGATCCCACAATGATCTAGGAAACCTACAGTCACCCTCCTCTGCTGTCTTGTCAGCTCGGGAGCGCTGGCCTTTAGTATCTACGGTCTCCACATGAAGCCTGTGCTAGAATGGGCTATGATCAGTTTATAGGAAACTGAACATGTCTGTGCCCTTAAACTGTGTCTTCTCTAGAGCATCTCTGAACAGATTGCATGTAATGTTTTAAAAGGCTCAGAAAGCACTCCCAACATCAGAAAAGCCACAGGTCTGTGGAGAGTCTTTGCAAGCCTGAGATTCTTTGTGAACTCTTTATTTATTTATGGCTGCGCTGGGTTTTTGCTGCCCAGGCTTGTCCTTAGTTTCAGCGAGCGGGGGCTCGTCTCTAGTTATGACGTGCAGGCTTCTCCTTGCAGCGGCTTCTCTCCTTGCAGAGCATGGGCTCCAGGGCCTGTGGGCTCGGTGGCTGCGACTCCCAGGCTCTAGACACAGGCTTCCTAGTTGTGGCGCATTGGGCTCAGTTGCTCCATGGCCTGTGGGATCGTCTCCAACCAGGGGTTGAACCAGTGTCTCCTGACCTGACAGGCGGATTCTTTATCACTGAACCAGCAAGGAAGTCCTCTTTCTAAACTTCCGAAAGAACGTCCTTCTTAAGAGGGAAATGTTGTTCTCTAGAAATCAGTTTCCTACTTGGGAGCAGAACCTGTGTATTTGGACTGAAAGATTATCATTTAACAGATCAAATGATTTTATTAAAATTATTGAGTGTATAAAACATACTTTAAAGCATCGTTCATCTCCCCTTTGGAAGTCTTTTTTTCTTCTTCCGAAAATCTGTGTGGTGATCCTTGCTTCAATCTTGACCTTCCTGGTTTCAACCTTGTCCCAAACTGCTGGCCTCCATCCCATATTTAATGTTCTATATCCAATTTCTGCACAGCTAAGCTAAAAAAGCAAGGAAATTAATATGTGAGAATAGGTTATTGAGTAGGTCAGCACAGGTCGGTGTGCCTTATATTTAAAAGTGCTATGACCACTGATGTGAAATTAATGGGAGAGATTTGGAGTTTCAAAAGAAATCTTATGGGGAGGGGTGATGGGATTTTTTCCTGTGGTTCTTTTTGATATTCTTCAAACCACACGCTAGTATATAAATAATTTCAACTATAAATTTCAATTTTTAAGGTTCAATCCCATCTTGATGGGCTTTGCTGGTGGCTCAGATGGTAAAGAATTTGCCTGCCATGTGGGAGACCTGGGTTCAATCCCTGGGTTGGGAAGACCCCTTGGAAAAGGGATGGCCACCCACTCCAGTATTCTGACCTGGAGAACTGCATGGACTGTATAGTCCATGGGGTCACAAATAGTTGGACACAACTGAGCAACTTTCACTTTCTCATCTTGATAAAATGCGTGTTTCATATAAGGAAATTTCATATATAAAAGTATGCTTCCTATTGGGATTGACATGTGCACACACATATATTTAAAATATATAACCAGCAAGGATGTACTGTATAGCACAGAGAACTTGGCTCAATATTCTATAATAACTTAAATTGGAAATGAATCTGAAAAAGAATGGTTACTTGTATGGGTATAACTGAATCACTTTGTACCCCTGCAATTAACACATCATCGTTAATCAATTATACTTCAATACAAAATAAAAATTAAAACAAATGCAAACAAACAACAACAAAAAAACACACTTCTTAGATGGCCAGACTCTAAACTTAATCTGAATTCCCCTCCTGTGACTGAGACAAGTGCAGCATTATGAACCACCTAGAAAATAAAACCAAGTAGATGTGGAGAGTGGCTCAACGGAAGAAGCTTAATCAGTTGCTGGGAAATGGAGAGAAGGATTTCAGTTTGTTACCAAAACTTAGGAGAAAGAAGCAGGCTTCACAGGCTGGAGTTCGTGGCAAGGGAACGTCCGTGGAGTTGGATATAAGGTGGTCCCTGGTGAGTGAGGGCAGTTCTGAGCAACTCCCTGAAAGGAAGACTGTCTTCCTCTGATTATTGTAAGTTACCTCTGTGTGCCCTGTGGGAGGCTCAGATGAGGCTGTGGACTCACCTTTATTTCATTCACTCTTTTTCTTTGTAGTAACTTCTTTTATTTATTTTTTGGGGGGACTATAATTGCTTTACAATATTGTGTTAGTTTCTGCTGTACAATGAAGCAAATCAGCTCTGTGCATACAAAAATCCCCTCCTTCTTGAGGGTCGCTCCCAAACCCATTCCATCCTACCCGTCTAGGTCATCACAGAGAACCAAGCCAAGCTTCCTGTGCTGAGCAGGTTCCACTAGCTATCTACACTACACACAGTAATATATATATATATATATATATATATATATATATATATATATGTTAATGCTATTCTCTCAATTCACCCCACCCTCTCCTCTCCCTGTGTCCATATGTCAGTTTTGTATATCTGTATCTCTACCCTGCCCTGGAACGAGGTTCATCTGTACCACTTTTTAAAGATTTCACACATATGCATTAACCAGTGATATTTGTTTTATTCTTTCTGACTCACTTCACTCTGTAGGACAGTCACTTTTTAAGCCCTCTTCCTAAGCTCCTCTCCTCTGATGTGTCAGCGGGATCAGAGCCAGCTACCTGTCCAAATGTGCCACCTGCCTGTCTAGAACCACCAGAGCAGGTGCTTGTTCTGACTTTAAGGTAGGAACTCGAACACAGAGAACTCTCTTACATTTTGGAAATCATGTATATTCTGATTTTTTTAGTGCTGATTCTCCTGAATTAAACTAAGTTTTATGAATAAGATGAAAGAGAATTGTTGCATAGCTCTTCCAGTTTGCTACATCTTTTATTCAATCCTTATACTCCTATAAAGCAGGCATGGCAAATGTTTTGATCCAATAATGCAGAGAATCTTAAGGATCTTGCCTAAGATTGCATGGATAACAAAGTAAAAAGTTGTGAGTAGAACTTCGGTTCAGTTTAGTCTTTCTCCTTTCATCATATCTCATTCAGCTTTAAGGATTTCTCAAAGAAACCTGGCTACCCTATTAAAGAATTCTTGGAATTCTATTGTAATTGTTCAGATTAAACAAGAAACAGGAAAACACTTTTTAAGAAACCTCATAGGAAGAATATGATCATCTCTCATTATATCAGGTTGACTTTCTAAGTACTTAAAAATTATAAGATAAAAGATTTCTTCTAAACACTGTTAATTAAAGAGGAAACTTTACTTAAGTAAATGATCATCACTAATCAGGTTTTTCGGACTTCCCTGGTGGTCCAGAGGCTAAGACGCTGCACTCCCAATGCGGAGACCCTGGGTTCAATAACTGGTCAGGGAACTAGGTCCCACATGCAGCAATTAGACCTAGCACAACCAAAATAATTTTTTTAAATCAAGTTTTTCTAAAGAATTGTTTTTACTTACCTTGAAAAATGAAGAGCTTTCTTAGGAAGTCAGAAAGTATTTCCTAGGAAGGAAGATACTTACCACTTAGGGAGTGCCTGCAACGTACATATTATGTCAACTCTTCTAAGAGAGATAGATTATTATCCCCCCATTTTAGCTAGCACTTTAGTAACTTGTCTGAGAACCCTGGACTGAGTGGCAGAACTAAAGATGGCAACCTCAGTGGTTTGACAGGAAATGCTAAGCTGCTTCTGTTATACTCTACTGGACAGGTCTTTAAAACCATAAGGAATGAACGGCTAATAGACTTCTTCAGCCAGAAGACTACATCATCATGTTTGCATTTCCAAGGAGTTAAAATAATTTAACTATAAACCTTGTAAAATATTAAATCTAAATATCACACTGAGCCTTGAATTACTCTTTAAGTTACATCCCTGTGCTGTAAAAATCCATTTGCAATACATTTTCATATGCAAGCTAAAGGTTTTCAAAGTCTTTTCTGGAAAACCCATGGGCCCTATGCAATTTGTACTCCTTACATTTTCCCCTCCGACTGCTTAGAAATTCATTGTTAGAGGGGTTTAGTCTATTACCTTGCATGCAAGTCCCAGTCAATTACTGCATGTTCACTTTCATTTTATGTGTATAAATGCCTTATTGTTCCAGGAAAAGCTGCATATAGTGAAAGTGTCAGCTGCTTATTATCAATAGCAGAACAAGAAAACCAATCATGTAGATATAGGGGGATTTTCCAGGTGTCCTTGTATACACAAAAGCCTTCAGAGAAGATGACCCTTAAAACTAAGCTCTCATGATAATATGCAAATGGATCTAGTGTTTGTAATTTTCTGAATTCAATTATGTGTGCATTGTAGCCCTCCCAAATTGTAATTATAGTGATCAGAGGAATGCTTTGAAGCTTGCTGAGAGTAGGTAATATAACCATCAAAATTTTATGTGGTTTCTTTTTTTTTGGCTAGTTAGTAGAAATGACATGTAGCAAAGGAAGAAAAACGTACAGTTCACATGGGAAAATTTTTATTGGACATTGATAATTTTGCTGAGTGTTGAGAGGTAGAAAGTCTTAACTTAATAAATTCACCTATTTCTTTGCCTCAGCTACTTCATCTTTCAGTTTCTTCTGCAAATATGGGTGTGTTTGTGTGTGCATGTATGCACTTGCACACACATGTCTAGGCTTCATGAATAAATGCGTGAAATGAGACATATATGCAGCCATTACAATAACTTACAAACAATAGAGTTCTGGTTTTAAAGGAGATTAAAGAAAAGTGGAAAATGTCAAGATATATGTGCATTGTTTAATATTGGGATAAGTGATCTGGAAAAAGATGTGGGAAATGCATTCTCTGACTTTGCAGATGACATTAAATTCTTCAGGTTAATGCTATACCAAGATGACCAAAATAAATGACGGATGTTAGAGAAGACCATGAGTGTGAAATGAAGTGATATTGAATTCCACAGTGAGCAAAACGTGAAGCAATACATCCAGGGGCAGTAATCAGAACTGAACTAATAGGATGTCAGAAGTGAAATTAACAATGGAAGCCAGGAAAAGAGCTTACAGGTCACTGTTTCCAAACATTCTGGGACAGCAAACTGCTGGGTTTAACCAGAAAAAATTTAAGAAAAATGGTGAAGGTAAATTTAACTCCTATACAAAATCTTGAAGAGTACACACATGAAAAATAACATGTGAATTTCTGCAATATTTATAATAACTTTGTAAATAATAAGCAATTCTAGACTTTGAACAATAATGCTTTCAAAACGTTGCACTATCAAAAATTATGGGATGAAATCTATATGACTGTTTTTGGTACTCAGAGTATAGAGCTTTTTGGAATATCGTATAATGGCATTGCCTGTCGGTCGATACATCAACTTTGGTATTTTCTTTTTGTCCAGTGAGGTTTAACTTTTTGAATATTAGATTTTGTTGTATTTTGCACTTCTTGTTTTATAAAAACAATTGTAAAATGGAAAAATAAAAGTTCTGACACTAGGGTTAGACGCACAGAGCCAGGAAACCAAATATGGAGATAAATTGGACTCAAAGAAATCAGTAACTATGTAAATTCAGTCTGTATCTTGCTGGGTTTAGTTGGTTTGACTGTGTGTGGAATGAGAAAGAAATGTTTTGTTTTTTAAAGATGGTTTATTAGAGAAATATCTGAAATGGTAATAATGTAGCTTTGGAGGTTTTAGCAAGGAGGGGCTTTCTTCTTATAAAAGATAGTCACGATTTTCAAGTTTTATGTACTAAACTTTGAGTATTATTTGCGAAAACACATTTTATGTAAAGTTGGTATGAGTATAAAAAAGATCATGGACATAAAACTGATACAACAAATTTATTAGCTATATAATTTTTTAACAAATTACTTGACTTTTCTAAATATCGATATTATCATCTGTAGTTTAGGATAAAAAGGAGCATATCATAGTTTTATGGTAATATATCAAGATAGCAAATGTAAAACATTTAGCACAGTTTCTAATAATGTTGAGTACTCATATTGTGGTAATTAGTACATGTTCTAATACTAAAACCTAAATTATTACAAAGTAGACAGGCCTGGAGATGGATATAAAATTCAAAACCTTCTGATTAGGATTATTATCATAAAGATGATGGTGATGATTTAATCACTAAGCGGTATCTGACTCTTGAGACCCAATGGACTATAGCCTGCCAGGCTCCTCTGTCCATGGGATTTCCAAGGCAAGAATACTGGAATGGGTTGCCATTTCCTTCTCCACAAGTCTCTTTAAAATGGAAATTGAACCTAAGAATAAATATCACAATGATGTCAAATGGTTTATGTGCCAATAGGGAATTAATAATAATGGAATGAGAGATTAAGTCTCTACTCATGCCTTTAGGACAAAATCCAATTTCTTTAATAAGAAATGAACTTCTTCAAAGTACATGTTGATTCAATCCCTATTCATATCTTCAGTTGTGCTTTTTATGACAGTGCTTTTATATTTTATGACAGACATTCTATACTACTTTCAGTCATCAAAATGACCATGACTTCTGTGTATGGTACTATCTATGCCTAGAAAATGATTTTTCAGGTCAATTGGCTATTCCAACTCATTCTTTATCTTTTATTTTTTTTGGTCACTGGTCTTCTCCCCATCCCCATTTTCATTAGATGTCTCTCTAATGTGCTCCTATATAATAACATGGCATAAGACTCCTAGGGATGCTACTTAAACTGCAGTGCTGAATTGTTTGTATCATTCACTACATCGTATGCCTTGTGATGATGGCTTATGTTTGCCTTCCTTACATTGCATGGTGTATGACCTGGATAGAATGACAATAAAATATTTATGAATGAATGAAGGATTGAATGGGTTCTGAGGTTGATGATGGTAAATATATGTGTAATCAAAAACTCATATGAAATAACTTTGTCAAGTTCAGAAAATTAAGATGTGGTATAAATTAAGTATGTTGTTGTTTAGTCACTAAGTCATGTCCGACTCTTGTATGACCCCATGGACTATTGCCTGCCATGCTTTTCTGTCCATGGGATTTCCCAGACAAGAATACTGGATTGCCATTTCCTTCTCCAGGGTCAGAATCTTCCCGATCCAGGGATCAAAGCTGAGTCTCCTGCATTAGCAGGCAGCTTCTTTACCACTGAGTGATCAGGGAAGTCATATATTGAAGTATAAAATGTTTCAAAAAAAGGCTTTACAAAGTCAATGGATAACAACTAGAGATACTTAAATAAGTATTGTCCAAGGAGCTAGGGAATAGGATTAAGAGCCTTTATTCTCAGATATCTACTCCTACTGCTCACTGTGCTCTTTGTGAATTCATTTAACTTTTTTTTTGGCTTTAGCAAGTATATCAATAGAGTAAGGATAAGATAATCTATGTAACTAAATGCAAAAGGTTGAATAATTCTTTGAAATATTTTCTAGTTCTATGACACATAATTCTTTATCTCAATTGTGAAATTAAAGATAAGATTTTATATAAAATTTTCAGCTTGAATATTTTAAAAATAATCATTATAAGAACAGCATGTGTGTGTTGTTTCCATATGCAAAAGCATATTGTTTTTGCAATGAAATAAGATCTGATATAGAAATGAATGAAGATTATACAAAGTTAGAAATTTTAAACAGGCATAATTATTTCAGTGTAAACATGATAACTATTTACATACAATTTACGTATATATTTTAAAGGATGTAAACTGATGCAAATATGTATTGAGATATAGTTCACAATTATTTTAGTGTCATAAAGAAATATTTTCTTCCTATTTATTGATTCAGTTCAGTTCAATCGCTCAGTTGTGTCCAACTCTTTGTGACCCCATGAACCGCAGCATGCCAGGCCTTCCTGATTATTTATATCTTATTTAAACCTCAATAAGTATAGATGATTTGTATAATATTTTTTGTAAAATAACATTATTCATATAATATTACTTTTGAGAAAGATTGTTTTTGCTTGTCAGCTCAGGCAATTTTTCATACATAGAGAAATCTTCCTGCTTTCCAACGGTAATATTTTTCCATGATAATCTGTTGGGCTTGGTGTCAAAAATATTTTGTGAATAAAAATCTCCTAGTGAGAGACTAGGTGGCCGAAGTTGAGACTTATGAAATGGAAATAAGCTTGTCTAAAATCCAAGTGATGTACACTTCAGAAGAAAGAAAAAGTAATGCATTCAATATACAGGGATTATTAAAAAATGGAAAAGTCTCCCACTGGAATCAATGGATATAGCATCCAAACAGAAAATCAGTAAAGAAACATTGACATTAAGTGATATTACATTAGATCACATGAACTTAAGAGATAGATACAGAACATTCTATCTAAAAGAGACAGAATACACATTTTTCTTCTTAAGTACATATGGAGCATTCTCCAGGATGTATCATATGTTAGGCCACAAAATAAGTCTTAATAAGTTAAAGAGGATTGAAATTATATCAAGCATCTTTTCTACCCACAATGATATGAAACTAGAAATTAATTATAATGGAGAAAACTGAAAAATTCACAGATGAAAAGTGAAAGTGAAAGTTGATCAGTCCTATCTGACTCTTTGCAACCCCATGGACTATACAGTCCATGGAATTCTCCAGGCCAGAATACTGCAGTGGGTAACCTATCCCTTCTCCAGTGGTCTTCCTGATTCAGGAATCAGACCGAGGTCTCCTGCATTGCAGGTGAATTCTTTACCAACTGAGCTGATATGCGGAGGTTAAACAACATGTTGCTGAAAAACAGATGGGTCAAAGAAGAAATCAAAAAATACTTTGAGACTAAAGAAAATGTAAATGTAACATACCAGAATTTGTGAATTTGTGGTTTTTCCAGTGGTCATGTATGGATGTGAGAGTTGGACAGTCAAGAAAGCTGAGCACTGAAGAACTGATGCTTTTGAACTGTGGTGCTGGAGAAGACTCTTGAGAGTCCTTCGAGCTGCAAGGAGATCCAACCAGTCCATCCTAAAGGAGATCAGTCCTGGGTGTTCATTGGAAGGACTGATGCTGAAGCTGAAACTCCAATACTTTGGCCACCTGATGTGAAGAACTGACTCATTTGAAAAGACCCTTATGCTGGGAAAGATTGAGGGCCGGAGGAGAAGGGAACGACAGATGAGATGGCTCAATGGCATCACAGACTCGATGGACATGGGTTTGAGTAGACTCAGGGAGTTGGTGATGGACAAGGAGGCTTGGCATGCTGTGGCTCATGGGGTTGCAAAGAGTCAGACATGACTGAGCAACTGAACTGAACTGAACTGAACATACTAGAATTTGTGGATGCAGTAAAACAGTGCTAGGAGAGAGGTTTATGGCAATAAATGCCTACCTCATGAGGTAAGAAAAGTCTTAAATGCACAACCTAACTTTATACCTCAGGGGATTAGAAAAAGAAGAATAACTAAAACCTGAAGTTGGTAGAAGGAATGAGAGAACAAAGATGAAAGGAGAAATAAAAGGCAGTAGGGAAGGCTAGTGATAGTAACTGCTGGTTCTTTGAAAAGATAAGCAAAATTTGATAAGCCTTTAGCTAGATTAAACAAAAATAAAGGAGAGAGGACTCCAATATTTAAAATCATAAATGAAAAAGAAGATATTACAACTGTTAGCACAGAAAAAGAAATTGTGAGAGGGTACTATAAACAATTATAGGCTAACAAATTAAAAAACCTACAAAAAATAAGTACATTTCTAGAAATGTACGACCTACCAAGACTGAATCAGAATAAAATAGGAAATCTGAAAAGACCTATTATGGACAATGGTATTGAAATCATTATTTAAAAAAGCTTCTCAACACACACAAGTCCATCACCAGACACTTCACTGGTGAATTCTATCATACATTCAAGGAACAATTAATACCAATCATTCTCAAACTCTTTCAAAAAATAGAAGAGAATGGAATGTTTCTAAACTCATGTTTTCAAACCAGCAATATCCTGATATCAAAACCAGACAAGGACATCACAAGGTAAGAAAATATAGACCAGTCTCCCTGATGAACAGAGATGTAAAAACCATCAAAAAAATATTAGCAAACCAAATTCAACAATACATTAAATGGATCATAGGCCATAATTAAATGAGATTTACTCTGGGAAAGTGAGGATTCTTCAACATCTGCAAGACAGTCAATGTGATGCATCATGTTAACAAAATGAAGCGTACAGAGCAAATGAAGGGGACATCTCTTGTGGTCCAGTGGCTAAGACTCTGTGTTCCCAATGCAGGAGACCAGGTTTGATCACTAGTCAGGGAACTAGGTCCCACATGCCATAATTAAAGATCCTGCATGCCACAATGAAGACTGAACATCCTTAGTCCTGCAACTAAGACCTGGCACAGTCAAATAAATAAGCAAATATTTTTAAAAGCATGTGATCATTTCAGTAGATTCAGAATTTGACAAAATTCAGTGTCTATTCATGATCAAAAACTCTCAATAAGGTGGGTATAGAGGGAACATACCTCAACATAAAAGAGTTTACATTTGATAACCCTACATGTAACATCATATTCAATATTGAAAAGCTGAAAGCATTTCCTGTAACATCAGGAGGTAGACAGACATTCTCATTCTTGTCACTTTTATTCAACCTAGTATTTGAAGTCCTAACCAGAGCCACAGGCAATAAAAGCAAAAGGTGTCCATGTTGGAAAGGAAGAAGTAAAACTGTCGCTATTTGCAAATGACAGGATGTTATATATAGAAAATCCTAACAGCTTCATAAAAAAATTATTAGAACTAATACATGCAATAAAATTGCAGGATATAAAATCAGTACACAAAATCTGTTACTTTCTATACATCAATAAAGAACTATCAGAAAAATAAATGTTTAAAAAATACCCCATTGCATCAAACAGAAATAAATACCTAGGAATAAATTTAAACAAGGAGTTGAAAACCTGTCTATTAAACACTATTAAGGCATTAATGAAAGATACTGTTTTCCTATCTGATTTCACTCATGGTTATGTATCATTCATACTACATTTCACTAAACTCCTGTTTTCACATGCTTGGTGGACATACCTATTTATATGTTTCAAAACCACAAAACCACAAATGTCTGAAGGAGAATTCATCACTTAGGCCTCTGGTATTCCATAATGACACTATCTTTCTTCATCACTCAACCAAGAAACTTAGCCATTGTTGTTATTTTCCTTGTCCTATACAGAATATCCAGAGTGTGAAATTTTGGAGAATGCTGACCTTAGAAAAGCAGGTGGAGAGAAGATTTATGTCGGAAATTCAAAGGAGTGTCCTAACATGTAGAATATTGAAGTCTTAGTTGAAGGCCTAGGTTATTATAAACCTGGCCAGAATAAAACATTAGAATAATGGGAAATAAAATAATGTCAGGAATCAACTCTCTTTTTTTCTAATATAGAGAGAAATACATGTCTTAAATGAAGAAAAACTTTACCCATAAGCCTTAGGCATGAAATGAAATAAGAAAGATGTTGTTGTTATTTAATCACTAAGTCATGTCCAACTCTTTGCAACCCCACGGGACTGTTGCACACCAGCCTCCCCTGTCCTTTACTACCTCCCTAAGTTTGCTCAAGATCATGTCCAACGTCGGTAATGTCATCCAATAATCTCATCCTCTGTCACCTTCTTTTCCTCCTGCCCTCAGTCTTTCACAGCATAAGGGTCTTTTCCAATGAGTCGGCTCTTTGCATCAGGTGGGCAAAGTATTAGAGCTTCAACTTCAGCACAGTCCTTACAATGAATATTTAGAACTGATTTCCTTTAGGATTGACTGGTTTGATCTCCTTGCAGTCCAAGGGACTTTTAAGAGTCTTCTCCATCAACACAGTTCGAAAGCATCAATTCTAGTGCTTAGCCTTCTTTATGGTCCAACTCTCACATCTGTACATGTCTACTGGAAAAACCATAGCTTTGACTATATGGACCTTTGTCAGCAAAGTGATATCTCTGCTTGAAGCAGTGAAAATTCTTAGAAAGAAACTATAGTACATTAAATTTAAATAAGATCAGTGACTCAATTTCAAGGAGAAATGTCCCATGACCTCACTTAAGTCTAATTCTAGATGTCTTTCAAATTATGAGAGTCACGCATACTGGCTCTAGGCCTCTGTGAAGCTCTATATGTGTAAAAATGTGTAATTTAAATTTTTGAACAAGCAATATCCAAAGTCACTTCAGAATAATGAAGACAGTGAAGCTATGCCAAGTTGAAATGCATTAAAGGGAAAGTGAAAGAAAGTGAAAATCACTCAGTCGTGTCCCACTCTTTGCTACCCCATGGACTATAGCCTGCCAGGCTCCTCTGTTCACGGAATTCTCCAGGCCAGACTACTGGAGTGGGTTGCCATTCCCTTCACCAGGGGAGCTTCCCAACCGAGGGATTGAACCCAGGTCTCCCACATTGCAGACGGATTCTTTACTGTCTGAGCCACCAGGAAAGACCCACTAAAGGAAGGTGTACTTTAAAAATATTCTAAAATATCATTGGCAGTCATGAAACAATACACTGTTCTACTTTTTCATTTTGATAAAGCTTAAATTAATATGAAATGATTTGTCAAAATTTCTGAATTATTTTTTCAAATTCAATATTGTTGCTTTCTTCCTAATGTAGATTTTCTTTCTACGTGTAAGAAATATTATGTAGACTATCTTTTAAAAAGCTATGCAAATATTATCCTGATAGTAGAAGGACAACACAAGCCATTAAAAGTAACTAATTACATTCCTGAATGGGGACTAGTATTGCATATTAAATGTGCTGATTTTAGTCGTCACATCACAATTTTGATTGTTTATATATTATAGTAACTTTTTCTAGACTGTATTTTTTTCCCCTAGGTAGTCCCAAAGAAAAAGGATTTTGTTAAAATAGTGGGAAATGTTACATAGTACAATGGAACTACATTAATATTGAGCCAGAGAAAAGTTTATTTTTGATTTGTTCTCTAAAGAAAGGATTTTCTATGCAAACCCAAGAGGTATATGAAATATGAGAAAGAGATTGAATGCCTTCAAATCACTCTGAAGTACATTGAAAGTGCCATTCTAAACAATTGATATTCTTCCCAGCACGTTCCTTGAGGACTCCTAGTAGGCAGTACTTTGTTAGATGAGATCTATATATTGAATACTCTTGGAAAAAAAAAAAAAAGAAACAACTGCATGGCTTTGAATACATTTCCTAGTTCTATATTTTTACCAGCCTAAAGTGACCAAATCAATTAATCATATGTAGTGATATTTTACCTACATGTGTGATATTCTTTGAAGAAGTATGGTAGCTTTTATAAGCAGATTAATCTGGCAAGCTTGAGGCAAGTAGAAGGCAGGCCACTGAAATAATCCAAGCAGAAAACTGCGTTAATAAAACTCTTAGCTAAGGTGATAATTGTTCAGTCATCATTTTTTGTACATCTTCCCTGGTGGCTCAGTCAGTTAAGAATCTGCCTGCAATGCAGGAGACCTAGGTTGGATCCCTGGGTTGGGAAGATCCACTGAAGATGGGCATGACAACGCACTCCAGTATTCTTGCCTGGCAAACTCTGTGGACAGAGGTGCCTGGTGGGGTACAGTCCACGGGGTCTCAAAGAATCGGACACAACTGAGCAACTAACTTTCACTTTTCACTGTGTGTGTGTGTGTATATATATATATATATATACAGTGTTAAAGCCCCTGGGCCAGAAAGGACTGGAAAACACAGACATCCTTTGTGTCTTTATGTTACTGTCTCCTAAAAAGTTGTACCAGGACCTTAGATAACCTTCACAGTGGGTGGCTTATGTTGAGTGATGTACATGACGCTGGACAGTGATCCACTAGGTACTCTTGTGAATTTTGCTTGGCTGTCCATGTAAATGTTTATATGCATTCACTTTGTTATTGCATTGTTAGACTTTCCTAGTGAGTCATTTAGAAAGTTTTCAATTCATTCAATATCTAAGTCTTTCCATTTCTGACAGCCCCATTTCTGTGATCTACTGCTAGACCTTGTCATAGCCAGGGACTGTACCATCTCTGATTATGTCAGACACCATTAGTGTCAGCAGAAATGAATTTATCGAAGAATATTTGTTATCTCACAAAATCTTTACATGGGCCCAAGAACCAGGACTGGAGGCTTTGCAGTCTGGAAAAACATCCAGATTTCTCCCTAGGATGGTTCCAGTAGAAACTCCATTGCTCTTCCTGCTCCCAGGACACCATGACCGGCTATACGGCTGTGGGCGCAGGTGCTGACTCTGCAACCACGGCCTCTGGGAGCTAGACAAGGGTGCCGACACATTTTCTGAATGGATATTTTTAGGGTGCATGTCCCTCCTGGCCACCAGCTTCTAGGTTAAACTCTGTTAGAAAGCCTCATTGATGGATCCCAGGTCACAATGCTCCAAGGAGGCTGGGGAAGTGAATCTTAATATCTCACGAGGAGAGTTGTCAACATGAGAAACTTCTCAGATGGGGGAGGGGTGGGCATAGCTTTTCAGCAGCTCCCTCAGTCTGAGAGACAGAAAGAGGGATTTAAAGAAAGAGTGAGATAAAAGACAGAGGGAGAGTTGAGAGAGAGAGAGAAGGAAAGCGAGAGGGGAGAGAGACAGAAGAGTGGAAAGTCTTAAAATCTCTGAAATATTCACTCCACTATTCCAGCCATTTCACTGTTTCACAACCAGCTTTTTATTTTTTCTGCTCTTTGATTCTAGTACCTCATCCCCTAAGTTTTGCAAGCACACGGAGGCCTCAAATTCATTGACTCTGTTACTTACTTACTCCCTTTAAACATCCTTGCTCCTTTCTTATCCAGTTTAAGTTGTTTGACGATTCCACCACTTTACTGTCCTCTTAGACACAGTACCCACGCAGGCCATGGTCCGTGGGGCTGGAGTCACTTAGGAGAAAGCTTCTGCTACATGACAGTGTTTGAATATGGGCCTGACCCTCGGCCTCTGAGGACGACCGCCATGCTTCATCATTACAACCCCTTCCTGGCAAATGTGCTTTGCCCCCAAGTTGTTTCCCTTTGACCTACTCATCTGGTGAAAAGTGCAATCCTGGGTGAATTCTTCAGTTGTGCGACTGCAGAATGGCTTCTGAGTGCCTGCGTGCTGCTCAAAGAAAAAAATCCCACAGTTCTACTGATTCATTTTCCTTTTAATTAAGTATTGAAATTAAATCTTAAAACCAAAATTCATAAATAGGCTTTCAGTGCTGCCTGGCATTTTGCCCTGCCCATGGCATATGCAGATGGCCCATACTCTTCGGCTTTTCCTCCTGCCCCTCCCTAGTCAGTCTATTTCCAGCTCCTTTTCCTCATTTCAGACTCCTGAGATCCTACTACACAGATTTCAATCTCCCCAAGTCTTCTCCAATTTGACAAATACTATCTCATTACTCTTTGTTATGTGAGTGAACTTTAGGAGTTAAGCTAAGTTCTGTTTGTCTCTGCCCTCATGTCCCATCCATTGAGAACTTACCCACTTTGCTTCATTTCTATCATTTTGGCTCCATCGGAAGCCAGTGCTGTCTTTTCCCTGGCTTTCTGAGTACCACCCATGATGCTCCTGCTTCTTGCCTTTTACCCATTTGACAATCCATTCTTGAGGTGGCTTCCCCTCTGGCTCATCTGGTAAAGAATCCAGCTGCAATGTGAGAAATCTGGGTTTGGAAGATCCCCTGGAAAAAGAAAAGTCTACCTACTCCAGTATTCTGGCCTGGAGAATTCCATGGACCATATAGTCCATGAGGTTGCAAAGAGTCAGACACAACTGAGCAACTTTCACTTTCACTTTTTCTCGAAGTGTAACAGCCAGCACATGCTTCCTGTGATATAAAATTGTCATGTCAATCCCTGATGTAAAAGCATTCCCATTGAACCTGAAATTATAACCTTAATTCCCCTAAGATGATCTCAAAGTTGCGTATGACCTGAAGCCTCACTCCTTTCACTTAAAATAATATGCCTTTTTTAAAATAGAAATTATCAGTCTAAAGATATCTCATTGATTGATTAGCATCCTTGTTTAATGTTGGTATCTTCCACTAAAATATGACAGAAATATCTACTTTGACCATCCTAAATGTGTCACCACTTGTTCAGTCGCTAAGTCATGTACAACTCTTTGCAACCCCATGAACTTCAGCAAACCAGGCTTCCATGCCCTTCACCATCTTCCAGAGTTTGCTCAAGTCATGTCCATCGAGTCAGTGATGCCATCCAACCATCTCGTCCTCTGCTGCCCCCTTCCTCTGCAGTCCTAAATCTTTCCCAGCATCAGAATTTTTTCCAGTGAATCAGCTCTTTGCATCAGGTGGCCAAAGTATTGGAGCTTCAGCTTCAGCATCAGTCCTTTCAGTGAATATGGGTTGATTTCCTTTAGGATTGACTGGTTTGATCTCCTTGCTGTCCAAGGGATTCTCAAGAGTATTCTCCAGCACTACAGTTAAAAATGTATCAATTCTTCAGTGCTCAGCTTTCTTTACGGTCCAACTTTCAGATCTCTACACGAGTACTGGAAAAACCATAGCTTTGACTCTGTGGACGCTTTTTGGCAAAGTGATGTGTCTGTTTTTTAATATTATTTCTAGGTTTGTCATAGCTTATCTTCCAAGGAGTGTCTTTTAATGCATCACTTGCTGCTATTTTATGTCCTCATTTTACTTTTCTCCATAATTGTGATGACTTCTGGATAGAGTGTTATTTTATACACTTATTTGCATGTTAAACTGTGTCTTGCCACAGTCAGAATGCAGACTCGAGTGTCTTATGGTCAGATTATATCCACCAGCTAGAACTATGCCTGAAACAGATTAGACTCTGAGATTTGTGAATAGATGAAAACATTAATGAATAAACTAACCACATGATAAGGGAGATAAAGGATATGTTCATATCATAAAATTCATTACATTTTAGATATAGAAGGAGCATTTGTAACCATTTAGTTGAACGCAATTAGCCTTAGTGTGAAAACTGAGGCCCAGAGAGCAGAGCTAATTTTTAGTATTGGGGTTAATTCCTTAGCTGTCATCTAATCTATATTTCACCATGAGTCCTTTGTAAGTAAATGAATCCTTTTTTACTGACCTTCATTTTTCTGCATGTCTAAGTCCATTATCCTTTCAGCATTTCTGGTGTCTGGGCATAAACTTGCTTAATTAATAAATGAATAAATAATGAAGACTCCAGTCTTGCCTATCGATAAATTAGGTGATCTGGTAACATTTGAAAAAGCTTTCATTTTACCTGCCGTGCAAGAGTCTTTGATTTTCTTGGTATACGATATTCTTGATCTCTTTCCTTTCAGTCATAGGAAGAGGGAGGGAGTGTTTGTGTGCATCAGGGATACAGTGTAAAGTCATGGTACCTAATGGAGAACCAAGTGGGGAGGCTCCGAACAGGAGAAGATCAGCCTCTTTCTCAGGCAGCACTCGGATGCAGATCCTTCCTGCCTGCTCTGGCTCAAGACAGGATGCGATCACCCTTCAAGGAGGACTGCTGGCTGCAAGAGGGGGAAGCAGCCCTTGAACATCTGCATTTCCCATATGCTCTTCCCCCAAAGTGCTACACTCCAGCCTCTTGCCGATCAGCCCACGCAGTGCTAATCAGGGCACCAGGATGCCAAAGCATGTGCACCCAATTAAGGACACTGCAGCCCGTCCTGCCATCATGCCTGTTGGCAGCATGACCTCGCACCTCGGAGCCCTGCACAGGCAATCTGGCAGAGGTCGGTGCTCCACTGTACTCTGCTGTTTACACATCCTTCCCCTTCACCTTCAACTTGCCTGTCATAAACCTCCCTGTCAGAATGCTGAGCAATAGCTTCGAGAGGTGAACAGGGTCTGTTTATGACTAACAGGTGCTGCCTTGCTGACGTGGGCACAATCTGGGGACTTTTAAAGAAATAAATTTTTCCCAGTCCAAGTCACTAGGAAAGTGGATTTAATGAAGTGGAGCAATATGGATATTGACAACTAAGCTCCCCATGAAACCTGCATATACACTGAGTTTTGCAAAGTCTCCCACAGCCAGCTGTGAATATGACAGAGAACTTTATTTAGGAGAGGAAAAAAATGTTTAGGTCAAGATAAAATATAACTGAAGAAAATGTAAGCATGTGATATCTGGATTTAGACACTATCATATTTAATGTTTATTTTTTCATATACATTAAGACAAAGAAGCCTTCAAGAAACAGCATCCATTCATTCATTTATTCATCCATGTACTCATTAAATAATGAGTCTTTTGTCCTTCTTACAATGGACCTGGCATTGCTTTTGGATGCCAAAATAAGAGCTCTTGCTTTCATGTAACAGAAAATATAATAGGAGGCGTAAGGAAAAGAGATATCTTTTCTTCTTTTCTAATTAATGTTCACAATAGAACAGGAAAACATATTCCTCTCAGATCTGTTTACATTATCCCATGAAAGCAAACAAAAGGATGAGAATAGTTTCTTGTTTGCCTCTGAAAGCTCCAAAGGATACTTCCAAGAGTCTTGAAGGAAGGAGTCCTTGAGATTATAAACAGCAGTATTTGATCCGGAGCCAGGGACAAGGGGCAAGGAGAGATATTTTAGAGGAAGGCCATTCTGGACCAAGGCCTTCAGAGAGGAACTGAATGATCCAGAGACAAAGCAATACTTAAGTACATTTCCTAAACAGGTTTAAAACTGAATAGTAGCCACTAAACAACGAACAATTCTTGAGAATTTATATGTCAGACATTGTTTTGAGTATAATATCCATATGAAATATATATTATTAAAATATCTATTCTATGGAGGTAGAAACTGGAGCACAGAGAAGCCAGGAATTTACCCAAAATTGCACAGCAAATCATTGGTAATGGTTGGGGCTAACTGAAGATTGAGTGTGGGTTGGAAGGGTGTGACTCATATTATGAAGAGCCCTGCCTGATCTAGAGCAAAGGCTAGACTTCATCCTGCAAGTGATAAGGAATTGCTCAAGGAATATAAGCAAAGAAGTGACCTGGTCATATACAAACTAAGTTTGCAGTCTTCGTAAATTGAGTCTTAGAGAATTTATATAGCTTTACAAATGTTACATACCTAGGAAACAGAAGACCTAACATATACAAATATAAACACAGGGCCCATGGGTTAGAACATTTTCTTCTTTCTCCCCAAGACAAAGTGGAAGATTTGGATCCCACAGGCAGGTGAGTCTTCCTGTGGAGGAAAAAGCTAGTGTCCTGTACTGCAGGCGCTAGTCATTTCTGGCTATTTCACCTTTGCAGATTGGCACTAGCATATAAGCTGCAGATAACTTGATGGCCTCTAAGCTGCATTCTGCCTAAGAATGGGGGGCCAGCATATATTTAAATGGAAATTGAGGACCACATGAGTAATGCTGAAAGTGTTCATCCTTCCGTTGTATCCCACTGTTTGTGGCCCCATGGACTTTAGCCTGCCAAGCTTCTTTGTCCATGAGATTTCCCAGGCAAGAATACTGGAGCGGGTAGCCATTCTCTTTTCTAGGGGATCTTCTTGACACACTGAGCTAAACTGACCCATATGAATTCATATCAGAAAGGAATTAGGGGAGATAAAAGTTGGATGACTATTTTTTTAATATTTTCATTAAGGCTGAGTTGATTTTACAAATAAATCGCTACCACTGTTTAGTATCTATATATAATTTCAGTATGAACAATAGTTAAATATTCACTTGTAGAGATACTTATCAACATCCAGAGAATGTACAGGTGATATCATTTTGCTTAGCTACAGTTAAGGTATTAGATGATTCTGAAGCGTTGCCAGGAGTTAGTCTCTTCATATCATATCTGCTTTGCAAAGGTCAAATATGTCATGTTAATTTCATACCTTAGGTGCAAAATTTGTTTCTTGCTTTCGCTTTTGTCATGGAAGATAAGGCAGTCATGAGTTAAGAATGGGAACTTTTGGGTCTGGGTGTTAGAATTCTGACATTCACAGAGCAGTGTGACATGCCATTTTATGTCAAACTCATAATAAGCATATATATAAATGGTGAGAATGCTTTCTTCAGAATCTCTGCTCAGAAATATTGAAACCGAATGAAGGTAATCCAGTTAAATATCAATGAGAAGAAAAACCTACGTGACAGTCACTTTTCTTAAGAAATGAGTTCTCTGACATTTTCACTGATCAAAAGAAAGAAAAAAAAAACAGAGAAAGAGAAAAGAATAGAAAAGCAAAACCAAACTTACTACAGTAATGTTCTTTTCTATGGTTAAGAATTTCATTAAATTTGAAATGGTATTAAACCAGTTCCCCTTAATTACTCTTACTGCATGCTAAGTCCTTTCAGTTGTGTCCGACTCTTTACAACCCCCTAGACTGTAGCCTGCCAGGCTCCTTTCTCCATGGAATTCTCCAGGCAAGAATACTGGAATGGGTTGCCATGCCCTCCTCCAGGGGATCTTTTTGACTCAGGGATCTAACCCGCGTCTCTTATGTCTCCTGCATTGGCAGGCAGATTCTTTGCCACTAGCGTCACTTGGGAAGCCCATTACTCTTATTGGCCTGCTCTTAATTATTTGTGGCTCTAATGATGGAGATACATAATGGGCTACCTTTCCAGCTAGATGCTAAGGACCAGGAGTGCACATCAGCACAGGAGATATTATAGGTCGGACCTATACTGTGGAAGCAAGTACTTATGTGAATCCAACTTTAGAGGATGAGAGAAAACTCAAACAGGTGGAAAGATCTGTTGAAAAGAATGCAGATTCTTTATCCTGCAGAAGATGAATAAGTGACTATTTGTGTCAGGAAAAAAAAAAGCACGCTAAAGGAATTCACAATTATGAGAGAAGCAGCAAGAAAGACAATGTTTCTATCATGCTTGTGAATTTTGTGACTTCAGTTTCCAGAATGACTGGCAAGAACATGCAGGGTCTTGTCTTAGCCTTGGGCTGAATATTCAAAATAGTATTAAAGCAGTTTCCTTTAATTACTTTTATTGGCCTGCTGAAATAAGAGGGCTGAAATACAAGACCTGCTGTCAAAGCAAAGGCTCAAGGAGTGAAGAGAGGATACTTAAATTTTGTAAATTAGGCAGAGTCCAGATGCAAGAGAAGCTCAGTTATTGAACCTGGGTTAGACTGTAGACCAAGAGTTACTACTGAGGTAGGTTGGATTTTGAAGGAGTGTTCCTTAGATTTGTCTCTGCTGGAGTTTCAAGAAGTGAGCCTTGAGAGGTATCAATGGATGGAGCTGAGTGATGTGGAGAACTGTACTGAGTAGGCTATTTCTTGACACGAAGAGTAAATATGTTAGGACAATGGTTTTCATATGTTAGACACCGTTATTCCTTAACAGGCTTTTTATTCAAATACCTTGGGAAACAGTGGCTAAGCAAGATTAAAACTGGGCTTTTTTTTTAAAAGCATACTTCTTCCCATTGACTATTTAAGAGTTAAATTTGGTATGGAGAAAATAACATTTCCAAAATTTCCTTGGCAAAAAAAAAAAAATTTTTTTTTTTTAACTTTCAAAGAAACCCTGCCCAACTTCTATGTTATATCTCCCACGAGCTTTAGGGAGCAACTCGACATGGTGAGGAAAGGTTCTGGAAACAAAATACTGGAGCCCCTTTTCGCTCTCAAGGAAGGACCATCGAAGTAGTCCCAAAAGTGAGGACACCAACAGATGTACAAGCCTTACTGTAATCTCCAATTACCAAAACATCCAGACCCACATTATCTGTCTACCCTTAATATGACTCAACCCACCCACCACCCTTCCTTGACTTGCTTCCTACTGCCACATGGGAAGCAAGTCTAACCTGCTTTCAGCAAATGCCCCATCACCTCTTTTTAGTCTTACTTCAATGAAACCAGGTTTTCTATTCTCTATGAAGTCCCCATGAATGGCAGGTTTTTCTTTACCTTCTCTCCTACCGAAGTCAGGGGAGGTTAGAATCAGTTTTGCTGCTCCAAACGATCATTTCTCCTCATTTTGTTCAAACATGTTACTCTTGGTCTTTTCTCCTCATGGGGAAACTTGATGACCTCCTAGGGACAAACAACACAGCTCTAATGATCCCTTTCTCAACACTGAACACTCTAAATGATGGCTAGATTGTTCCTATCACCATCCACATTTTGACACTAACATTAGTGACTTCCACGGATGCATCCATCCTGGCCTCTATTTCTTGACAGCCTCATCTCTAGTGAGCCCTTTTTCTTTCTCCTGCAGCATCCCAGTTTCAAAGTAAATCTAAACTATGCTGCCTTCTCCCAGATTCTTAATACTTGTATCCTTCCAGCCCACGTGCTTAGCCATACATCCAGGGGCAAATTTTCAACCCCCAGGTGTTTGACGGTGGTTTCAAGCCTGGATGCACATTAAATCATCTGAGGGGCTTTTAAAAAAATACTAATTCCATTAAGGTACAAAAATTGAACCCTCAATGAGTTATGATAGCTAAAATTTAAAAGAAATGACAGTACCGAGTAGGACTACAGGTCAAAAAGCTCTCACATATCACTAGAGTTAGTACAATTACTGTGATTTTTTTTATTATTGTTTGTTTTTTAGAATTAGTACTGTTACTTTGGAAAGCTATTTGTCATTATCTCCTAAAGCTGAACATACACCTACCCTACCACCCAACAGTTCCGATCCTAGTTAGGTACTAAAGAGTCTTTAAGTCCACCAAAACAGACATGTAGGGCTGACTGTAGCATCATTATTCATAATAGGCCCCAAATCAAAATAACCTACAAGTCTATAAGCAGAAGATGGTTAATTAAAACTGTCGATATTCATACTGCACAACAATCAAATGACTGAAACAAATTAGCATGCATGCATACACTGTATAACAAAAGGAACAAACTATAGGTAAACAAAAACAAGGATAAATCTCATATTGAGTGAAAGAAGCCAAATGTATTGAGGTTATATATTCTTTTCCTCTTTAGCTTTCTTCCCCAAGTCCCTTACACATTTTTGCTCCTCTCCACCTCTTTTTCTAGACTTTTGACCTAGATGGTAAATCATTCATTTTTTGCTTGGATGCATTGGAAGATCTTTGAGTCCCCACAGGTGAAGGAGGGTTTGAAGAAGAAAACAGCTGTTAGCAGTCTGGTCTCAGAATAAATCATCGATAAGACTATCAAACCTATTAGACTGCCAAGTTTGAAAACCTCTTAGATGATTTTCAATGAGTTGATGTACTAAAAACATATCACATTTTTAAATTTTGCAACATGTTACAGATGGTACTCAATCCCAGTAAGAGGTTCATATTGAAAGAGATGGAGAAAACTTGATGAGGCTTCACTAACCAAACCTAGGACAACTTTAGCATCAAAATAAATAATACTGATAATAGATTATAACTCATTGAATGAGAGTCCATGAGTTCATACTGATATAAGTAACAAAGGTCTGTATATTCAAAGCTCTGATTGTTCCAGTAGTCATGCATGGATGTGAAAGTTAGATGATAAAGGCTGAGCACCATAGGATTGATGCTCTTGAACTGTGGTGCTGGAGAAGACTCTTGAGAGTCCTTTGGACTGCAAGGAGAACAAACTAGTCCATCCTAAAGGAAATCAACCCTGAATATTCATTGGAAGGACTGATGCTGAAGCTGAAGCTCTAATACTTTGGCCACCTGATGCAAAGACCTGACTCATTGGAAAAGACCATGATGCTGGGAAAGATTGAAGGCAGGAGAAGAGGATGACAGATGATAAGATGGTTGGATGACATCATCCATTCAATGGACATGGATTTGAGCAAAATCTGGGGATAATGAAGGACAGGGAAGCCTGGTGTGCTGCATTTCATGGGGTCTCAGAGTCAGACATGACTGAGCAACTGAAAAACAACAAAAATAAATATGTTTGAAAATTAATTTTAATGCCCATTAGCTTGATGTTTGACTTTTCACTTAATATATTTATTTTATTAATAATTTGAATACTTGTTTATCTAGCATTTACACATTCTTCAGTGATGCATGGTATGTGTGAAAATTATTAAGCTTAATTTTAATTTACTTTTCTATTGAAGTATAGTTGATTTAGAATGTTGTGTTAGTTTACAGCATATACCAAAGTGGTTCAGTTACATATTCACATCAACATACATATATATATGTATACACACACACACACACACACACACACACACACATATATATACATTTTCATAGTCTCTTCCATTATAGGTTACTACAAGATATTGAATCTAGTTCCCTGTAATATATAATAGGACATTATTGTTTATCAATTTTAAATATTAAGCATGAAAGATGGTAGACTTCTTTAATAGGAAAGTAAATTTCCACTGCTTTAGTTTTTTAAAGTAGGTGCATTAAATTATAATAAAATGCTTCTCACTAAAGGATGAAAATCAGTACAAACACAAATGGCCAAAATAGGTAGTATTCAATGTAAATAAGTGTGCTAATGACGTAATTTAACAGAATGTGATCTGTACGGTATTTGTATGTGAATAGATCTTAAAGACTATGGCAGTCTTCTGCAGTCATATTGAAATATATATTTGAGGGGAAAAAAAATCTGTTGACCAGTATTGGGATGTTAGTTCATCTCATTAAACTGTGTGGTAGAGAATGTTCCTGGCTCTTTCTTCTAATTTGGTCTCCTCTTAGCCAGCGAGGGTCTGCCTGATTGGACAGTGTCTGCACTGAGAAGAGCTGACTACCGCTCTGATTAGCCACTTTGTCAAATGTCACTTGCAATCAATTTGGCTGATGGAAGGAGCCTTCAACTCTGATCAGGTATCTGTTTTGTCGGAGTCACAGAGCTCTGAGGTATGGATCAATGCAGTTACATTTGTTCTATATCTGTAAGAAAGGGATGCAAACGTAAACAAAAGTGCTTTCTAAGCATAAATTATTAATAATAAGTGATAAGTGCAAACATGACATCTTGGCATTACTTCTCAACACTGGACTGTTATCTCATCTCAGTCTTAAACCCCCAAAACTGTGGCTCAGTACCCCCGCCCCCCAAAAAAATTGGATGTTGCTGATTTAAACTACGCATATGTAAACATGTTTTAACTCAGGTCTCAGAGTAGAAAGCCATATATATTTGTCCTTGTCCCTGTCTATAGAACATTATTTTCTTTTCCTTCCCATAGGAGATATCCAAAAGGCAAAGTCACTTTTACTCATTCTGAATTTACCTATCATTTAAGGTCCAGCTCAACAGACCTTAACTTTACAAAGGGTCTCTGACTGCTCTATATTCTCTGTATTATTCCTTGTCTCTTCTAGTGTTCATTGATCTCTCTAAAATAATATTTAATAGTCTGCCTCAAATGATAACCATTCCTTTCTGTGTGAATTTCTTTCCACTAGTTAGGTATTTTACAGTGCTTATTAACCCAAGTACAGTGTTTATTCATCTTTTCAGTAGAGAAATATAAAAACTCATGACATTTCCTGTAGACAAGAGCTCTGTATCTAATATCCAAAATGCATACCCAATGTCCTGTATAAATCTAACAACTATGGGTCAAGGAGATTTTGTTGAACTGGATTTTCTGTAGTCTAAACGTGTACAAATCAACAAAATCATTATGCTTTTCTATTATATCATTCTGTCTTCACACTGTTAGAGCCATTATTATTTGCTATGAGGAAATAATTTAAAATCGCCTTTACAAAACTACCTATAGCATTTCTTGAGTTTGTTCTACTGTGCTTGTGGTGAGAGGTAAGTTTTCCTGACATTATCCAATCCTCCCCAGATCCTATGAAGACTGATTAACTCCTAATCAATCCTAATCTTAATGATTTTTGCCATTCTCACAGCCTCAAATGAGTAATTTTCATCTAGCAAATCTCAATTAACACTTTTCAAATTGAACACAATCACCAGCATTGAAATGTCCTAAACTCTATCCTAATTTAAAAACTTTTACTCACTGTAGATTTTTGGAAATCTCTGAAATTTTGCTATGTTTTTAAATACTTCTTTCTGCTTCTATATGTATTTTTTGGGGAAAATAATTTATTTTACTCCAAAGTGAAATATTTTCACAAAAAAGCAATGTCAGACTCTTATCAAGAGTCGTGTAGAAAACTGTATACAGGATACCTGTTATATGCCTGCCAGAGAGTTTCAACTTTCCCAGTGGGGCAGTTAATAAGTTAATGAACCCAAATGTAAAATGAATTTTTCTAATTGACTTAATAAGAGTGGGCAGAACTAGAGGGTTTAATTGATGGAGAACCAAGTTTAACAGTGCACTCCTGCCAGATGGACATGTGGCAAGCAAAAAATAATTTGAAGCTGGGTGTTTGGTTTTGTAGTATGGTATTTAGGCTTATTCCATATAGCATGGATACTCTACATATTATATATGAAACATATATACATATACACACATACATTAACAAGATATGTCATGTATGCTTATGTGTACTATATAATGTGTATTTTATACAAAAAATATGAATTGAAGATAAGTTCACTGAGAATCAAAGCTGTATCCATAAATAAATCAACATCCAAGTAAATATGCAAATACAATTGGATGGCAATTGAGCTTGAATTTGCAGGAAAGAGTGGGTGGAGGGGCAGAGCTTGTCTGGAATGATCTACAATGAAGGGAAGGATGGTTGCCAATGGTTTTCAAACTGCTTTCCACATGGAGCAGAGAACTCTGATGTTTCATTTATCTAGAGTTAAGGATATATATAAAAAGCATGATTTATTTCATTATATAATCTAAACAACCCTCTCTGTGGTTTGATGTGATTTACCTATATGATGGGCCATCCAGAATGGACCAGTATACATTGATGCCATTATTAGCATACATTTAACTAAAAAATAAAACAATTAAAAATGATATTAGTGTCAAAATTATGAAGAAAGTTAACCACTGTCAAGGCAACTGTATGACTGAGTTTTCTAATTTTTGTGAGAATGAAGCTTTTACACTGTTCTGCTAAAAGGGGGAGGGAAAAGTTATTTTATTTACTGACAAAAACTGAAATCAAAACAACATCCTTGTCTTCTTTAATATAATGAATTCTTAAGACTCCCAATTAGAGGTTGGAGAGGCTATGATAAAACAATCAGTGCACTCATTCTAGACAGAGTATGTTACCATGACAGCATTGTTCTGTGGGTAAGGGTTAAGTGATCAAGGAAATGAGCAAAAACAACAAAGCATCTAGTCAAGAAGTTCTAATATGCCTTTTGCAGAACTGCTAATGACCCCAGTTGTTGAAGTGGAGGGCACTGCGGTTGAAGAACTCATGCAATAGCCACCATAGGCGTGTGTGCGTGCTAAGTCAATTCAGTCGTGTCCAACTCTTTGCGACCCTACGGACCACAGCCCACCAGGCTCCTCTGTCCATGGGATTCTCCAGACCAGAACACTGGAGTGGGTTGCCATGCCCTTCTCCAGGGGATCTTCCCGACCTAGGGATGGAACCCCACGTCTCTTATATCTCCTGGATTGGCAGACGGGTTATTTACCACTAATGCCACCTGGGAAACTCCACAGGTGCTGTATACGTTTGTGTAAAACTAAGTTATATTCTCTCCCTTTTTCTCACCTGGGAGATCTAAGTTTGAATGAGCAAAAACTATGTATGTTTCTGTTTGATGTTGGGAGGGATAAAGTGTGGTTAATACTGACAGAATTTATTATATATATAGTATTTCTCAAGAGTTTATAAATATGTGTATATTTAGACATGTGCACGGAGAGCTTCATACCAAATAATTATTTGATTCAATGGTAAGAATATACAGACTTTCAATAAGGAAGTATACTGTTGAGAAGAGGCAGTATGTTAACCCTTATCGGGTAATACTCCAGTTATGGATTTGGTATATTATTTCCAAAGGACATACTTGTTAGTTTGTGTTAGGTCACCTTTAAATCTTGCTAATTTAGAGGAAATATAATGAGCTATTCAGAAGTGAATTATTTTGTGACACAGTGGGGGTATATTACCTTGTCGGGCTGCAGCAGACTTGGCAGCTCCCCAAGCTATGTTCTGATTTAAAACCTTGCTTACTCCATCAGAAATGGGCAGCAGGACAGGGAAGTGCCTGGGAGTTGACACAGAGGGCTGTGGACACCAGCAGAGAGGCTTCCCTCAGAAAGACCATTGCCTGCGCTTTAACTTCTCTCTGATCCGTTGATGGGGCTGACTAGAGAAGCAGAGGTTGGTCTGAACCGTGTGTGGCTTTTCTGTAGGTAAATTGAGGTCTGTTTTTGAAAAGTTTTTCGTTATCTTAACTTAGCACCAGGATATTGCTGATAAAGGCAACATCTTCATTATTTTATTATGAACACAAATGAAATTCACCACAAGAATGAACCTTTCCCTCAAAAACCAGTAAGAAAAAAAAGGTAGTTAAAAATAAGCTGGAGCATATATACTAATTATTTTCCTTCACATTCTTTAGCCTTTCCCCTGTTCTTATTTTCGGTGTTACACTTTATTTCAAAATTAGTTTCATGAATGAGAAGGAAATTGAAGGCATTGGGGCCGTATCTAAATATCAAAAGAATGTATTATAAACTGATTAATGATTTGGTCTCTTTTGAATAGTAAGTGAATATGTTCTGTGTTGTTGGATTTCAGATGTCTAGCTTGTACATTTCATTGGTGTATAATTGCAGAAGTCCATTTGTTCCCTATGTAAGAATTCAAAAGTCTCCACATGAAAAGTTATTTGTGTATTTGTGTGCACACTTGGATGTCATGATAAATTAATTCATTTCTTATTGTTTTAACTTTTTAATTTATATTGGATTATCACCCATTAACAATATTGTGATAGTTTCAGGTGGACAGCAAAGGGACTCAACCGTACATATACATGAATTCATTCTCCCTCAAACACCACATCCACTGTGCACGGAGCATTGAGCAGAGTTCCCTGTGTTATAGAGTAGGTCCTTGTTGGTTATCCATTTTAAATAAAGCAAGGTGTACATGACCACCCCAAACTCCCTGACTATCCCTTCTTCCCATCCTTTGCCCCTGTTTCTTTTTTCTTTTTTTGGTAAAAAGTCAAATAGGATATTTTTTCCTGGTCTTCTCAAAGCTTTTGAAATGCTCATGTACACCATAAAACTAGGAAAGATTCATAGTTTTCAGGGTGTCACAAACTTTTTTTTGGCTGTGATGCCCTTTTTGAATAGCCTGGAGATATACTACTATGTAATTAGCTTCATTTTATTTTATTTATTTTTCATTCATCATCACTTTTTTCCTCACCTTCTTCTCTAAGTCTTCTTTTGTAAATTTTTAATTAAATGATAACTGCTTTACAGTGTTAAGTTGGTTTCTTCTGTACAACTCTGTGAATCAGCTATAAGTATACTTATATCTCCTCTCTCCCACTCCACCCTCCCATCCTTGCCCTCAAAACAGGCATAAAAGACTTGTGGACATATTGAGGGAAGGAGAGGGTACAATGAATCCAGAGAATGGCATTGACATGTATACACTACCATGTGCTACTTATTTTTGATAACAGAAAATTAAATGCAATAAAGTCAAAATATGAATTTCTATGCAAATGCTTATTCCAAATCTGACTAGGAATTGCTTTTTATGACTGTTTGGTTACTCCATTTCATGTGTGCTTTAACTATGTATACATAGCCAAATAAAGATAACTATGTAAATCATATAATTATTGTGTAAGGTATATTCAGCTTTATTTGAAGATATAGTCCTTCTTACGTGTTGATAGGGGCTTCCCAGGTGGAGCTTGTGGTAAACAATTCAGCTGCCAATGCAGGAGACATAAGATTTGGGTTAGATCCCTGGGTGGTGAAGATCTTCTAGAGGAAGGCTTGGTGACCCACTCCAGTATTCTTGCCTGGAAAATCCCCATAGACAGAATAGTCAGGCTGGTTATGGTCCATAGGGTCACAAAGAGTCACACTGAAGTGACTGAGCATGTATATGTTGATAAGACAACTAATAAGTATTCTAAATATGTATCAATACTTTAAAGCACATTTTATCTTGTGATTTAATTTGTAATGCAATTACAAAGAATTTTCCAAATTATATTGGAAATATATAGCCAATACAATTATAACAATAATTTTAAAATTAGTTTTTAAGAAATTACATTTTAAAAACTGACACCCAAATATTCATAAATATAGTGATCCTACATAAAATCTTTAAACCAGTTCTCTCTTATGTGTTAGATCATAATCTTAAATTGATTTAACTGAATTCTTTACAAAAAAGTAAATATAATTTCTAAGATTTCTATCATATAAGCTGGCTCATACTTACTATGAATAGTAGTCAGAGGCTATATTTTATATATTTCATATTTAGAAAATATGTTTCCACTTAATAATTTTAATCATCTCATATATTTCAATTCTGGAGAGAAATTAAATTAAGTACAAATGTTTTTCATAAACATTTTTTCCAACAATATACTTGAAGTTATATCGCTGTGCAATAGAATATCTAACAAAATTTACATTTTGTTATATAGAAACTTTCTATATAACATTTTGTATAGAAACTTCAAAACAAAACAAAAATCTTTTTATATTCTTAAAATAGACAGCAGCTCATCCTAGTTTGGTTATCTTTTCTGAGATTAGAACAGATACATCTTCCCATTAAAAAGATTGCCATGAAGAAATAGTTTATTTAAAATAAATATAATCACTAAATGAATTGTGGTCAACCAAATGAAATCATACTGTTTTACTTAGAAACAAAATCACTTAAACAAAGGAAAAAAATGTAGGAGGCTTCAGGCTAGTTCATTAACATGTATAATATACCCCTACTATGCCATTAAAAGACTATGAAACTAAAAGATGCTTGCTCCTTGGAAGAAAAGCTATGACCAACCTAGACAGCATGTTGAAAAGCAGAAACATTACTTTGCTGACAAAGGTCCATTTCATTAAAGTGATGGTTTTTTCAGTAGTCATGTATGGATGTGAGAGTTGAACAATAAAGGAAGCTGAGCGCTGAAGAATTGTTGCTTTTGAACTGTGATGTTGGAGAAGACTTGAGAGTCCCTTGGACTGCAAGGAGATCCAACCAGTCAATCCTAAATGAAATCAGTCCTGAATATTTATTGGAAGGACTGATGCTGAAGCTGAAGCTCCAATACTTTGGCCATCTGATGTGAAGAATCGAGTCACTGGAAATACCATGATGCTGGAACAGATTGAAGGCAGGAGAAGAAGGGTATGTCAGAGGATGAGATGGTTTGATGACATCACTAACTCAATGAACATGAGTTTGAGCAAGCTCTGGAAGTTGGTGATGGACAGGGAAGCCTGGTGTGCTAGAGTCCATGGGGTCACAAAGAGTTGGACACGACTGAGCGACTGAACTGAACTGACTATGCCATTAGCATGGAGGAAAGAAAAAGGAAGAATATGGTAAAAATAAATGAAATTGTTGTTTTCTTAGAACCATTAGTATCTAAACAAAAGCCAAATACAATTGGACTTCCCAGGTGGCTCTAATGGTAAAGAATCTGCATGCCAGTGCAGGAGACACAAAAGACATTGGTGGAATTCCTGGGTCAGGGGGATTCCCTGGAGAAGCAAATGGCAAACGCTCCAATATTCTTGCCTTGAAAATTCTGTGGACAGTGGAGCCTAGTGGGCTACAGTCCATGGGGCCTCAAAGAGTCAGACACAACTGAGCACAATTACAATAGGATCTGTCCACAAAGCTACTTAAATAAAGTATGTGCCACTTTATTGTCTTGTATAATAACTTATATACAGCTAAAATAGACTTCAGGGAAATAGGATCTACTGCACTGCTGGTGCTGCTTCCTTTTTTGGAGGCAAGGTGCTAGGATACATCAAAATCCTCAAAGAAACTTCACACACTGAAACATTTCAGTTTGAGTAGTATATTCTGAGGAAATAATAAAAGATTTTTACAAAGAATATACAGATATTTGCTTAATAGAGAAAATGGAAAAACGTAAATGGCTTCATTTGGTCTTTTATTAAAAATGTTATAGCATGCAAAAAATTATAAAAATTATTTAGATCAATTAAAAGTGGACCAAAGAACTGAAGGAGTTCCAAAAAAGAAATGCAGGTGCCCAACAGTACCTGCAAAGATGCTCAATATCATTATCAGAGAAATGCAAATGAAAGCCACAATGAGCTATCACCTCACACCTGTCAGAATGATTGTCATCAAAAAGAACAGAAATAATAAATGTTGGTGAGGATGTGGAGAAAAGAAAATCCGTGTATGCTGTTTATTGGTAGAAATGTAAATTGGTGCAGCCACTGTGGAAAATAATCTGGAGGCGTCTCAAAAAATTCAATATAGAGCTACCATATGATCCAGTAATTCCAGCCCTGGGTATATATCTGGAAAAACACCCAGAACATTAATTCAAAAAGATACATGAACTTCAGTGTTCGTAGTAGAATTACTTACAATTGTAAAGATAAGGAAGAAACCCTAATGTCCATCAACAGATAAATGGATAAAGTTGCAGTGTCTGTATATATATGCATATATATGTATATACACATATGTATGTGTATATATATAATAGAATACTGCTCAGCCATAAAAAGGAATGAAATTTTGCCATTTGCAGCTGCAAAGATGGACATAGAGGGCATTATGCGAAGTGAAATAAGTCAGAGAAAGACAAGTACTGAATGATATCACTTATACGTGGAATCTAAAAAAAAAATACAACAAACTACTGAAAGTAACAAGAAAGGAGCAGACTCAGATATAGAAAATGAGGTAGAGGTTATCACTGGTGAGAGAGGAAGGGGCGTTACAGAGGTGGGGGAGTGGAAGGTACTAACTACTGGGTGTAAGGCTCAAAGATGTTTGGTACGGCTTGAGGGTATAGCCAATATTTTGTTAATAACTGTAAAAGGAAAGTAACCTTTAAAAAGTATATAAATTTTTTTTTATTAAAAAAATAAAAATCTATGAAGTCATTGAAAATCATACTTTGAACAATATATAATGGGTATTTTTGTTCTTTGCTGAAATATTGAATACTAGATAGCATAAAAACCCTCCTCTGATCAGAGATAGATACTAGCAAATCACATAGCTTGTAAGACACTTTAGAGACAAACTTTCTGTTCCTAAGCCCACTACATTCTTAATCACTTGCCACAGATGAAGAAACCAATGTTGGTTAACATAACTCATGATTATAATGATGATAAGAGAGTCATATCATAAACACAAATCTAATACCTTAAGATCGTTTCTGTAATCAAGAAGCCTGCTAAAATGAAATTATGCTAGAGGATTATATCAATTAATCAATGTATTTTTATAGAAATGATTTTGAATGAGCACATCTTAGAGAATTGCCTAAGTCTCAATATTATGTAATAAATGAAGGATTTATACAGAATCCAAACCCATAATCCATATGAGTGTTGAGGAAAAACCATCTTTTGATCCTAATGAGTTCTTTGTGATTTTATTCACAGGAATGGGCCATAGTTTCATTAAGCAAAAGATAACATGGAGAAATAGTCTTATTTTTCAATGTCCTAGGAAAACTTTGTTAAACTAGTAAGAAACAAAATGTAGCTAAAGAAATGATAGCAAAGATTCTCTGCATTTGAATATATAAACAAATGGCTTATAGTCTGACCCATAATTATTAATAGATTGCAATTTTATTAGGTGACAAAATATCTGTTAAAACTCACCTGGTCCATTAACTATGTATCTAATAGCAGTCTATAACAGAGCATAGTTACCACCTAACACACACAATAAAATTTTCATAAACACACCATTGTCAGTGTAAGATCTAGAAAACATAAAATCTTCCTGAAAATATTACAATAAGCTATTTATAAAAGCCATTATAGAACTATAGGATTCACTTGGCTCTCTTCTGAAAAACCACATATATTTAATATTTTTTAAAATTTCTGCTTATTCAAACTACACATTTCCTGCAAAATATAACGTCAAAGGAATGTATTGAAAATGGAAACTCTACCTAATTCATTGGAGACTAATAATCACAGATGAAATCCTTTTATATTCAAATAGTGAAAAATAGAAAATTTGCATTTAAGACCATCAGATCAGTTCAGTTGCTCAGTTATGTACGACTCTTTGCAACCCCATGGACTGCAGCATGCCAGGTTTCCCTACCCATCACCAACTCCCGGACATCCCATACATCACCGTGTCCATCGAGTCAGTGATGCCATCCAACCATCTCATCCTCTGTCGTCCCCTTCTCCTCCTGCCTTCAATCTTTCCTAGTATCAGGGTCTTTTCAAATGAGTCAGTTCTTCGTATCAGGTGGCCAGAGTATTGGAGTTTCAGCTTCAGCATTAGTCCTTCCAATGAATATAAGTACTGATTTCCTTCAGAATCGACCGGTTGATTATCCTTGCAGTCCAAGGGACTCAAGAATTTTGTTGTTCCATGTGCAGTTCTAACTGTTGCTTCCTGACCTGCATGCAGATTCCTCAAAAGGCAGGTCAGGTGATATGGTATTCCCATCTCTTTCAGAATTTTCCACAGTTTATTGTGATCCACACAGTCAAAGGCTTTGGCATAGCCAATAAAACAGAAAAAGATGTTTTTTTCTGGAACTCTCTGGCTTTTTTGATGATCCAATGGATGTTGGCAATTTGATCTGTTTCCTCTGCCTTTTCTAAAAGGCATGTGCTATCCTAACTTATTTATTCATATACAGTGATGTATAAGAAGAAGCTCAATATAGGCAATGAGCTCAGTATTCAGGTTTGTGTTGTGTTGGTCCTAGCCTACTTGTAGTGATGTTCTGGACTATGAATGTCTAGGCTATTTACTCTTAGCTAGCCCCATAGACAAGGCTTCCCAGGTGGTGCTAGTGGTAAAGAACCTGCCTCCTAAAGCCGAAGACACAAGAGATGTGGATTTGATCCCTGGGTTGGGAAGATCCTCTGGAGGAGGGCATGGCAATCCACTCCAATATTCTTGTCTGGAGAATCCCATGGACAGAGGAACCCAGCAGGCTACAGTCCATAGGATAGCGAAGAGTTGGACATGACTGATGGAATGACTTAGTGCTTAGCCCCACAGACATCCTTTCCAGCACAACCAGGGACAATTTTGTGGCTGGACTAGCCACTGCGGGTTTTATTATAATTGCCAGATGCACCTCAAGCAAACTATTAGGTCACTTAAGGACAAGATTTGTTAAGCACAGGTACTGGAGGGCATGCTTCAAGCCTGAGGATCACAAAGAGAGGGAAAGAGAGAGAGAGAAAAGGAGAGATGTTGAAGAAGTAGGGACTCTGCCTTTATTAGGGTTGGAGGTGCAGTGCCCAGGGTTTCAAAGGTTCACTCTGTTTGGTTAGTTGAAAACATAGAAGGGGGGATTAAGTCATGGGAGGGTCACACAACAGGTCAAGTTTCTAGGTCATCCCTAGTGCTTTCTAGAAGGGGAACTTCATGGGTGGAGTCAGTCTGGTTCCTTATTTAGTTGTTTTGCTAGTCTTGAGACTAGCAGTGAGAGTCGTAGTGAGATAGATATCTTTTTTTTTAGCTTTAGTGTAAAATATTTTATATTTAGTTACAATGTTGGGTTAGTGTCTGTAATAACCTCTATGAGAAGTGATGGATGTCTAAAGTGAATGCTTAAGCAGTCAAAAACTCTAAGTCAGGCACTTATGCTACAGTCAAAAAGCTTAATGTCAAGCACTTACGTTACAGTGTGTCACCTCATTTACCTTGACTAGGGAAACCTTCTCTGATAACTCAGTTGGTAAAGAATCCACCTACAATGCAGGAGACCCTGGCTCAATTTCCTGGGTCAGGAAGATCCCTGGAGAAGGGATAGGCTACCCACTCTAGTATTCTTGGGCTTCCCTGTGGCTCAGCTGGTAAAGAATCTGCATGTAATGCAGGAGACCTAGGTTCAGTCCTTGGGTTGGGAAGATCCTCTAGAAAAGGGAAAGGCTACCTACCCCATTATACTAGCCTGGAGAATTCCATGAACTGTATAGTCCATGGGGTCACAACTTTCAGTTACATATTTCCATTTTAGGCATGATGACCCTGAAGCTCAGAGAAGTTATTTGTGCAAAATTACAGGCACTGGGATTTGAGTCTGTGAAAGTCTCAACCATACTCTTTTCCCTCTCCCAGATGTAGTGTGTGTGAAAATGAAACCCAGTTAGAGAATTGCAGAATTGAAAACTGCTGAGGCAGACTCCAAAGGAGAGATGTTCAGAGAAGTTGCTATGCCTGCGTGATTCACTGTTTTTATGATTGGTATTTGAATATGTGTAACTACTTTGGGTATGACTGATGTATCTGACATTATCCTATGAGTAATTGAGCACAGATGGTTGACAGGGAGACTCTTTATGAAGCTGGCAAGACCACTCCAGCTAGAGTTCATTATGAGGGCTGGAAATCTCTAGATATGAATCTTGTGTACCTTCCTTAACTTTCTTGAGCTTTACTTTCTACTTCATAAGGTTGTTGTGAGGGTTAAATGAATTAATACCTGAAAAGTTCTTCAGTGGCGGAAAGCACTTTGTAAGTGCTTAATAAACGTTAACTATCATTGATACTATGGATTTTGCTTCCACAGATCTCAGCCTAATGCAAAATAAATAGCTTCTTAAGGGATTAGGTAGAGATTTAACTGTCCTTACTTCCTGATGTGTGGCAGGCACCACTAATCAAACATGGCACTCTTTATGTCTGGGACTAGACAAAGCTTTAGGATCCTTACCCCAATGCCTCAACCAAACATCTAAGAAATAAATGAGTTTTGCTTGTAGTAGTGAACTTATTTAGCCATCCTGAGTGATAAGACACTTTTTTCCTTCTTTCTCTTTTATTTTTCAAGTTATAAAAGTATGATAAAACATTCACAGGAGACTTCAAAAATACAGTACAAAGTTTTATACACTTCCACTATATATTACAATTATTTTTAAGTAGATGATTTAAGATTTTTAATTGAAGTTTTAATATCAAATTCTCAAAAATTAATACAATGAATAGACAGAAAAGTAGAAGGATAGGGTAGACCTGAAAAGCACTATGAACTGATTCAACATAATTAGTATTTATATAATTTTCACACATCAGCAGGTTACAAATTCTATTTAAGTTCCCATAGACTATAAACCAGGAGACACTGGACAATATACAGGGGCATAAAATAGGGTAAAAAAGTGTCATGGTCTAAAGGAACTGAAATCATACAGAGTCTGTTCTCTTATCATTGTGTAATTAACTTAGAAATAAATATCAAAAGATATTTGAAAATACCCCATATATTTTCAAGTGGAATGTGACATTTACCAAGAGAGATATTTGACTTAGCCATTGAAATCCTCAATAAAGTTAGACTGAAAAAACACAGAGGGTGATTGCAGAAAAAAAAGCATTTAAATGAGAAATTAATATCAAAATGAGAAATTAATATCAAAAGTATTTAAAATTCTATATATTTGGAAATTAAATGTCCACTTTTTAATGATGGGTGTATCTAAGAAACAATAACAAAGAAAATTAGAAAATATTTGAAACAGTAAAAATGAAAAGACGATTTATCAGAACTTGTTGCATGGAGCTTTAGCTGCTCAATGCAGCTAAATACAATGTGGTATGAAAACAAATAATGAAAACTAGCATAAAATTAGGTGAAATTTGACCAAAATCTGTATGATAGCTAACAATACTGTGTAGCATGTTAATTTCCTATTTTTACAAAAAATATTTCTTTATATTCTCAAAATTGGATCAGAAGTTTCAAGCTTCATTCATTTTTAAAAAAATTATTAAAACACTAAGCTGTCTAGACATCTAGACATACTATATGCCAGAATAGATGGAAATGTATCAAAATTTTGAGTGAATATAAATTAGAAGTCTAACATTCTATTCCTACTTAGTCAAAGAAGTGGAAACAAAATGTCATATTTATTTTTGCTAAACAAAAATTTGTAAGTTTTCTAAAATACATATATATTATACATCATATTAATATATGTATATGTTTATAAAGGCTTTTCTGCTACACTTCAGAAAGAACAACAACAAAAAAGAGATAGAGGAATTGGAAAACATAAGCTAAATAAAATGGGAGCACTGACTAGGAAATATAAACAGTGAAACAAGCTACATAAAAGTAAAAGATGATCATATAGTCCAGTGGTTTTTAAACACGACTGCTCATTAGAATCATATCTGGAGGTTTGGAGAAAAAAATAGTACCTGGGTATTTGTACTTTTCAAAAAAAATTCCAAGATAATTCTAATGGGCATCTGGATTTTAAAAAGTGATTACAAGTTTTTCTATTAAATGGTAGTTTTAGTGATATACAGTTCTATTATTTACTGTTGATCACTCATGATACAACAGTATTAAAAGGAATAATAGTTACATAATCACAATAGTAAAAGATATTTATCTGTATGCACTTCCATTTACCTCATCACTCTACTTAATGCCGCAAATTGTATGTAATTATTTTATAGTGTTAGGTTAATTATGTTTCCTTTATGGCTTTCAATTATAATTATCTTTTATTTTTTATCTGACTATTGATTTTGAAGACTTTTTTTAAATTAAGTTTATATACTAAGAAAAAGACAGCATTCCATTTGGAATAAGGGTGCTTCTACACAGGTTGGCTTTATGATGGACATTTCTGTTTGTTCTTTTTAAATGATATAATTTCCACACATGCAAGTGAAATGTGGCATAGTGATCTAAAATAAAATACGAATTTCATTCCTGAAGGTCTCTCCCGGAAAATTTGTCTCCACATATTATGTTCTCCAAAATTGGCAATGAGTCTTATCTGCAATGCAGCATCAGAGGATTTTTTCTTTCACTTAAACTGCAAGTCCCAATTTGTTTCAGGTAGCTATAATAACTCTTCCTAAAGGTAACCTTTTCTTCGTTAGTGTCCCTCCAAGTAATTTGTAGATCACCTCTGTCATGGTCTTTAATCATGTAATCATCACTTGAAAAGCTTTCTCTTTAACCATATTGTGGACTCTCTGATGAAAGAAAACTGCTTTCATCTCTATACACCAGGAGCCTGGAATGGTCCCTTGTGGGCAATATAAATTCACATAATGAAGTTCTAGTGACTTTATCTAAGTCAGATGGTACAAATCCTTCACATTTTTGCTTAGACTTTACACTACTTCTCATTATTTCTTCCAGCTCCTCCAAGTGCTTTGGACAGCAAGCATATACTACTTTAGGCACAGATGTGTCCTAAAACTTTATCAGATGTTACCCTGAAAATATTAACTCTTTATCACGAGGCTATCACATCATTGTAAACACTCTTTATTTTACTATTCAAAGGATTATTATAACTCTTCAATTAAACTGTTCTCTTGTTTTCATTCTGGTATGGAAACACCATTATAGAAGGAAATTAAATCCTAGTTATAGGAAAAGTAATGTCATCAGTGTTAAGCAAACTTTTATTTTCTTTACAACCCTTCTTAGACACCATTTTTTTTTTAGTTTGATACTATTTCTTTCTTTTTTTTTTTATTGTTTTTGCCATACATTGTCATGATATCACCATGGGTTTACATATGCTTCCCCTCCGGATCCCCCCTCCCTCCTCCCTCCCCCCCGGGAAATCTCGCTGCACCAGTCCCGAGCATCAATCCTGGGCTGGCGATTGATTAGACACATGACAATTAACATGCTTCAATGCCCTTCTCCCATATCATCCCACCCTTACCCTCATCCACAAAGTCCATGAGTCTATTCTATACATCTGCGTTCCTTTTGCTGTCTCGCATGTTGGGTTCTCGTTACCGTCTTTCTAAATTCCATATATATGCGTTAATATACTATATTGTTGTTTTTGCTTCTGGCTTACTTCACTCTGGATAATGGGCTCCAGTTTTGTCCATCTGAGTAGAATTGCTTCAAATGAATTTTTTTAATGCTGAGTAATATTCCATTGTGTATATGTACCACAGCTTTCTTATCCATTCGTCAGTTGATGGGCATCTAGGTTGCTTCCATGTCTTGGCTATTGTAAACAAAGACATCATTTTTAGTGCAGGTTCTATCTGTACCACATGTGGGGATTCTTTCCAATTTCTGTGCTGCTTCCAAGTCTGTACTCATTGCTAAAATTGCATGCACTTTTGTCTACTGTAATTATTATTTTTAGTGCATTTTATTTTTTAGAGAGATTTAGGTTCACAGCAAATTCAAGAAAAATGTATAGAGATTTCCAGTGTATCCCAATCCTTAGCCTCCTCCATTATTAACATCCCCTCCACACTGATACATTTGCTGAAGTTGATGAATCTACATGACATCATTATCACCCAGAGCCCATAGTCTACATTCAGCACACTCTTAGTGTTATGCATTCTGTGTGTTTGGACAAATGTGTAATGATGTGTATCCAGCACTACTATATTTACAAAATAGTGTCCTTGCCCTGAAAATCCTTTGTGTTTAGTTGCTCTGCTGTGTCTGATCTCTGTGACCACATGGACTGAAGACTGCCAGGCTCCTCTGTCCATGGGATTCTCCAGGCAAGAATGCTAGAATGGGTTGCCATTCCCTTTTCCAGGGGATATTCCCGACCCAAGGATTGAACCTGGGTCTTCTACATTGCAGGCAGCTTCTTTATCATCTGAGGCACCAGGGAAGCCCCCGAATCCTTTATGCTCTACCTATTCATCCCTTCCTTCCCCCAACCCCTAGCAATTGCTAATCTTTTTACTCTCTCTATAGTTTTACCTTTTCCAGCAGATAATACTATTAAAATTATACACTGAATAGCCTTTCAAGATTGACTTTATTCACTTAATAATAACTATTTAAGGGCTTCCCTGGTAGCTCAGCTGGGAAAAAATCTGTCTGGGTTCTGGGTTTGATCCCTGGGTTTTGAAGATCCCCTGAAGAAGGGATAGGCTACCCACTTCAGTATTCTTAGGTTTCCCTGGTGGCTCAGATGGTAAAGAATCCACCTGCAATGTGGGAAACCTGAGTTCGATCCCTGGGTTGAGAAGATCCCCTAGAGGAGGGAATGACAACCCTCTCCAGTATTCTTGCCTGGAGAATCCCCATGGGCAGAGGAGCCTGGTGGGCTACAGCCCATGGGGTCGCAAAGAATCACACATGACTGAGTGACTAAGCTCAGACCAAGGTTCCTTTAGGTATTTTTATGACTTTCTAGCTAATTTCTTCTTAGTGCCTAATAATATTCTGTTGTCTGGATGTACCACAGTTTCCAGTCCTGTGGCAACTGTGGAGTTTTCCAAATTTGTTGGCATATTGAATGCAGCACTTTAACATCATCTTTTAGGGTTTGAAATAGCTCAACTGGAATTTGATCACTTCCAACAGCTTAGTTTGTAATGATGCTTCTTAAGTCCCACCTGACTTACCACTCCCAATGTCTGGCTCTAGGTGAGTGATCACACCATTGTGATTATCTGGGTCATTAAGATCTTTTTTTTTTGTATAGGTCTATGTATTCTTGCCACCTCTTATTATCCTCTGCTTCTGTTAGGTTCATACCATTTCTGTTCTTTATTGTATCCGTCTTTGCATGAAATGCTTCCTTGGTATCTCTAATTTTCTTGAAGAGATCTCTTTTCTTTCCCATTCTATTATTTCCCCCTATTTCAAAGTGAAAGTGAAGTCACTCAGTCCTGTCCAATTCTTTGAGACCCCATGGACTATAGCCTACCAGGTTCCTCCGTCCATGGGATTTTCCAGGCAACAATGTTGGAGTGAGTTGCCATTTCTTTCTCCAGAAGATCTTCCCAACCCAGGGATTGAACCCAGGTCTCCTGCATTGTAGGCAGATGCATTTCTGTCTGAGCCATTTTCCCCTATTTCTTTGCATTAATCACTTAGGAATGCTTTCTTATCTCTCCTTGCTAATCTTTGGAACTCTGGATGCAGATGGATATGTCTTTTATTTTCTCTTTTGCCTTTTGTTTCTCTTCTTTTCTCAGCTATTTGTAAGGTCTCCTCAGACAACCATTTTGCCTGTTGCATTTTTTCTTCTTGGAGATGATTTTATTCACCACCTCCTGTGCAATGTTATGAACCTCTGTCCATAGATCTTCAGGCACCCTGTCTATCACATCTAATCCCTTGACTCTATTCCACTGTATAATCGTAAGGGATTAGACTTAAGTTATACCTGAATGTTCTTGTGGTTTTTCCTCCTGTCTTCAATTTAAGTCTGAATTTGGCAATAAGGAGTTCATAATTGGAGCCACAGTCAGCTCCTGGTCTTGATTTTGCTGATGGTATACAGCTTCTCCATCTTCAGCTGCAAAGAATATAATCCATCTGATTTTGATATTGACCAACTGTTGATGTCCATCTATAGAGTCTTCACTTAGGTTGTTGGAAGAGAGTGTTTGCTATGACCAGTGCATTCTCTTGGCAAAACTGTTAGCCTTTGCCCTGCTTCATTTTGTGCTCCAAGGTCAAACTTTCCTGTTACTCCAGGTATCTCTTGACATCCTACTTCTCATTCCCTATAATGTAAAGGACATCTGTTTTTGGTGTTAGTTCTAGAAGATTTTGTCAGTCTTCATAGAACCCTTTAACTTCAGCTTTTTTGGCATTGGTGGTTTTGGCATATACTTGGATTACTGTGATATTGAATGGTTTGCCTTGGAAGTGGACAGAGATCATTCTGTCATTTTTCAGACTGTACCCAAGAACTGCATTTTGGGGGTTTGTTGACTATGAGGGCTATTCCATTTCTTCTAAGGGATTCTTGTCTGCATTAGTAGATATAATGGTCATCTGAATTAAATTCGCCCATTCCGGTCCATTTTAGTTCACAGATTCCTAAAATATTGATGTTCACTCTTGCCGTCTCCTGTTCGACCACTTCCAATTCACCTGGATTCATGGACCTAATATTCTAGGTTTCTGTGCAATATAGTTCTTTACAGCATTGGACTTTACTTCCAACACTAGTCACATCCATAACTGGATGTTATTTTCATTTTGATTCAGCCTCTTCTTTCTTTCTGGAGCTATTTTTCCACTCTTCTCCAGTAACATATTGGGCACCTACTAACCAGGGGAGTTCATTTTTCAGTGTCATATCTTCTTGCCAAGATATGTATATTGTCACCTTGCTTATTTAACTTATATGCAGAGTACATCATGTGAAATGCCAGACTGAATGAAGTACAGCTGGAATAAAGATTACAGGGAGAAATATCAATAACCTCAGATCTGCAGATGATACCACCCTATGGCAGAAAGCAAAGAGGAACTAAAGAGCCTCTTGATAGAAGTGAAAGAGGAGAGTGAAAAAGCTGGTTTAAAACTCAGCATTCAAAAACTAAGATCATGGCATCTTGCTCCATCACTTCATGGAAATAGATGGGGAGACAATGGAAACAGTTACAGATTTTATTTTATTGGGCTCCAAAATCGCTGCAGATGGTGATTGCAGCCATGAAATTAAAAGACGCTTGCACCTTGGAAGAAACAGGCCTAGAGAGTGTAATAAAAAGCAGAGACATTACTTTGCTGACCAAGGTCTGTCTAGTTAAAGCTATGGTTTTTCCAGTAATCATGTATGGATGTGAGATTTGGACCATAAAGAAAGCTGAGTGCCAGAGAATTGATGCTTTTGAACTGTGATGTTGGAGAAGACTCTTGAGAGTCCCTTAGACTGCAAGGAAATTGAACCAGTCAATCCTATAGGAAATCAGTCCTGAATATTCATTGGAAGAACTGATGCTGAAGCTGAAGCTGAAATGCCAATACTTTGGCCACCTGATCGAAAAACTAACTCATTAGAAAAGACCCTGATGCTGGGAAAGTTTGAAGGCAGGAGGAGAAGGGGGCGGCAGAGGATGAGATGGTTGGATGGCATCACCTGCTCAATGGACGTAAGTTTGAGCAATCTCTAGGAGTTCGTGATGGATACGGAAGTCTGGCGTGCTGTAGCCCATTGGGTGGCAAAGAGTCAGACAGGACTAAACAAGTGAACTGAACTGAATCACAGTTTACCTATTGACCTACCAAAGGACATCTTGGTTCTTTTGGTTTTGGTGATTCCGAATAAAGCAGCTGTCAACCTCCATGTACAAGATTTTGTGTGGGTTTAATTCTTTCTCATGTCCATTACCATAACAAAAGTGTATGCTATCTGAAGTTAGCTTTCATCTTTTTGTTCCTTGCAGTGAAACAGGACCTGTTAGAGCAGGTGGCTGGACAACTTTTGTTGAGTGGAGAATGTGTGGCACAGTGAATGGAATGAAGAGGCACTTACTCCACCACAGATCACTTGCTTGCTTTGATAGAGACTACATAAAGAATTTCTAATTCAGGATGAACTATTATCACCATCTCATGGAAGCCATTATTTTCAGAAGGCATGATGATAGCTTTGCTGTGTTGAAATAGATTATAAATGCTTTGGCTTGAAACTCAGCTCCTCAAACAGAGAAATCGTAATCAAAAATTGATAAACTTGGAGGGAAACAAAAATGGGATTCAGGATTTTTTCTTATTTTGCAAAAGACAAGGGATTTCTGGATTGGTCTTTAAATCCTCAAATAACATTTTCTTCTCATGAGTAAAAGGAAAAAATGAATGTATATTCTTTTAAACTATTCACTGGGGAATTGTTTCAAAATTGCAGTTGTCATACTAAGGTTCTTTGATCCAATTTTGAGAGCCCAATCTGTTTTATCTTTCAGCTTCTTTTCTGCATCTATGCATATTCGCTGCCCCCTCCCACTCCCAGGGTATCCAGTAAACATTTCATAGATAAGAAGAACGTTGCATATATTTGAAATATGGCCTAAATGCGATATTATGTAATATTGTCCTAAATACATGCATATATGGGATAGGTTTTGTTTCCATAAATAAAATCCTACTGTTCAAGTGCTAATTCTGAAATGCTTGAACTCTAGTTTTCTACTGCACATTATCAGAATCTTCAAAATTATTAAAGTAGGATGCCATAACACAGTGATTTTTCCTTTTGTATTATAATGTGGTTTACATTTAGTTTTGTTAGTATATGTATTAATGTATTTGTTAGTATAGTCTATTAATGAATAGAATATCTACGAGTCAAAATTTGTCCCATAAAATTATCTAATTTAGGATGCTAATCACTGTGTATTCCAATCATCTATGCTTAAGCAATGTGTTGTAATAGTTATGCCTCACATAGATGGTGACTTTTAGTTCATCAGAATGCAGGAGACTTTTTCTCTGCATATTTATACTGATTCACAAAAATTGAATTATGAACATGCTTGCAATCTGATCTTTAAATTTTCTTGAATATATTCTAAATGAACAGAATTTGGAGGATTTACAGACCCTTAAGTTCCATGAAAGTACATGATTTTAGTTGAGTAATGTATAAGGGTGAACAATCCAGTATTTGGTTTAGATATGCCGTTCCTAATCGCATAAATAAAAGTACCTATTCCTTGCATGCAGGAAAGGACAACTGAAGCTATTTGTAAAAGAGTCACCTCTGAGATCAATGTACTTAGCATTATTTACAGGATTTATATTTTATCCACTTGAATCAACATGACTGAAGGCACTGAGGAAGCAACAAGCAAGTTTATTTGGAAAATGTGTCTTTTATGAATCTGACTTCTACTAATACAGACTTCAGAAAGAAGCAAAGAACATCAATGATTTTCTAACCTTCATGAGTGCTATGGAATTGCTAGAGTGCAAAGGTGGGGAAACAAAAGCTAGGGAAACCTCATTCTAAATTCTGATAGAGTTAAATTTTTCTTATAGTTCTGATTCAAATTCTTCTTATTGAACCAGTCGAGGGATAGTTGTAGTAACATCTGATAATCTCTAGAAGCAGAGAAAGCTGTCAGGCAGCACTGAGGAGTGGTTAGAGTCTGTGTGCCTTTAGGCTTTATTTACTAGCTGTGTGTCCTCGATCAAGATTCTTTATCCAACTGTGCCTGCATTATTTCACTTTAACATGGAGGTAAAAACAATTCATACCTCCTAGGTTTGTTGTATGGAGTAAATGTGTTAATAGATATTTAGTCAGTTCAGTTCAGTCGCTCAGTCATGTCCGACTCTTTGCGACCCCATGAATCGCAGCACGCCAGGCCTCCCTGTCCATCACCAACTCCCGGAGTCTCCCAAACCCATGTCCATCGAGTCGGTGATGCCATCCAGCCATCTCATCCTCTGCCGTCCCCTTCTCCTCCTGCCCCCAATTCTTCCCAGCAACAGCGTCTTTTCCAGTGAGTCAGCTCTTCACATCAGGTGGCCAAAGTACTGGAGTTTCAGCTTCAACATCAGTCCTTCCAATGAACACCCATTGACTGATCTCCTTTAGGATGGACTAGTTGGATCTCCTTGCAGTCCAAGGAACTCTCAAGAGTCTTCTCCAACACCACAGTTCAAAAGCATCCATTCTTCAGTGCTCAGCTTTCTTGACTGTCCAACTCTCACATCCATACATGACTACTAGAAGAACCATAGCCTTGACTAGACGAACGTTTGTTGGCAAAGTAATGTCTCTGCTTTTTAATATGCTATCCAGGTTGGTCATAACTTTCCTGAATACTGCTAGACACAGAATAAGATAAATGAGTGGATACTGTAAATAGATCTAACATTTTCAAACAAATTATGAAGTAGTACTATTACCCGTCCCCTTCTCTTTCTTTAAGGATTATGGTCACAAATTATATCTAGTATATAAAACAAGGGATGCTAATTTGATAAGGACAAGGAATTTAATACATTTTGAAATTTGAAGATACCGTCTTATAATCAGCCTATCTGAAGTAACAACTATCTCTTGCAGTACCTTCAGATTTATTAATGTAATTCTGCTTTCTTTTATGTAACTTCTCTGTATCTTTACATATAAATATTATTGTGTATAATTAGAAGATAAAATATTTGCCTACAAGTATCCTAGAAAGGCAGCACTTTACTCAGAATGTGTCAAGCTCAATGCAATTTATTCCATAAAATATCAAAATCTCTTGGTAGCATAACAGTATATGGTTATTCCTTGATTTATTTTATCAAAGACAAATTTTGATTGTAACAAAAGATTCTTTTTAAATCAACAGTCCATAAAATATCTTTCCCATTTGTGTTACATAAAGCACTGGACTGCTGATTAGAATTAGGGAGGAGGGTTCTATAGGGAAACAGTCCTACACTGAACAAAGAAAATATATATTATTTTTATTCTAGGACTTCCTGGAATCTTTAAAAAGTCAGTGCACATTATTATTCCATAACATATGGATCAAAAACTTGTTTGCTCAAAGATGTCTTTGCAGCAGCAAGGCAAATACAAAAATACGAGGGTAGGGTTTCATAGAGACACAATAATTTGGGGAAGCTGTCATCGTGGTGGTATACTGTCCATACGAACAGCAGAGACTTCATTTTAGGTGCACATAATAAGGATAGCAATTATGCTTTTTTGTGAGTCTGTCAGTGGTGCCACCTTTGCCTGTTGAAACCATTCTCAAAGAGGGTTAAAAGGATGTGTGCATGTGTGCGTGCATGCTGAGTTGCTTCAGTTGTGTCTGACTCTTTGCGACCCTGTTGACCGTAGCCCACCAGTCTCCTCTGTCCATGGGATTCTCCAGGCAAAAATACTGGAGTGAGTTGCCATGACCTTTGCCAGGGAATCTTCCCAACCCAGGGAATTAAAAGGGTATAATAACCCTCAATAAGCCTGCTGATTTCTGAGTAACTTGTCATAGCTCTCTTATATTCTACTTCATGTGTCTCCTCAGTAAAGAGAATTGTAAAGTGGTAAGGGAAATCCTCTATTGAACTGTATTTCAAAGCTGGAGTTCCTTACAAGAAATAGCTTATTAGAGAGAAATTCTACAGTGCCTTTAGTTGTGTAATACAGGGTCGTTCACGGAGACAATGCCTAAAGCAGATGGGTTCCAGAAGCTTTATTAGGGAATGGCTTGGACAGTACATCACTCCAGCCAAACTCTGATTGGCAATCGAGTCCCTTTTATAATGCCCCAGCTGTGTACTAAGCTCTAGTGCTATCTGCACACAGCTGGGATCTGCCTTTAACAATATATATAAATGAGAATCACTCTACTTTTGTTTGAATTTCTTCCTGCCTTACTTTGAGACACAGTAGCAAACGTTTGGTCTATAATTTTTATCTTAATCTATGATTTGTGTTCCTTTTGTTCCCGGAAAAACCCACTACACAGTCATGACAAAATCCCCTGAGGATGATTGAAAAATTAGGATTCTTCCTTCACCCAGAAAATGTCAGTGCTTGAATATACACAGAAAATTGGAGAACATTCAGAAATCATGTCTTGTTCTCATCTTGGGTATTTTCTTTTAGAAAAGAGACAAACTAGTTTTTGCAATGTTAAAAGGAAAAAAAAAATCAGGTAGTGTGGCAATCCCGTACCCCTTTTTGGATGAACCTGGAGGCAAATTTTGGTCATTCAAATTAGACTTTAATAGAAACATTAAAAATATAGATTCTTTATATGAGCCCGAGTGGAGTATCGTTGATGTTTAACAACTGGAAAATGTTGCTTTAAAGGATAGTCTACAACGTAAGTGTATATGACCCTTGATATTTTAAATTTATTTATTTAAGCTTTTAGAATTACCTTTGAAGAGACACATTTTGAAACTAAATACACTCTTGTTCTTCTTATTCAGTCACTAAGTCATGTCCAACTCAACTCTTTGCCACCCCATGGACTGCAGCACACTAGGCTTCCCTGTCCTTAACTATCCCCCAGAGTTTGCTCTGATTTATGTGATTTGAGTTAGTGTTGTTGTCTAACCATTTCATCTCCTGCCGCCCTCTTCTCCATTTGCCTTCAATCTTTCCTTGCATCCAGATCTTTGCCAGTGAGTTAGTTCTTTGCATCAGGTGGCCAAAGTATTGGAGCTTCAGCTTCAGCATCTGTCCTTCTAATGGATATTCAGAGTTGATTTCCTTTAGGATCGATCTCCTTGCAGTTGAAGGGACTCTCAAGAGTCTTTTCTAGCACCACAATTTTAAGGCATCAATTCTTCAGCACTCAGCCTTCTTTATGGTCCAACTGTTACATCCATACATGACTACTGAAAAAAACCTTAGCTTTGCCTATACAGACCTTTGTCAGCAAAAGAAGTCTTTGATTTTTAATACGCTGCCTTGATTTGTCATAGCTTTAGCTTTCCTTCCAAAGAGTAAGTGTCTTTTCATTTTGTGGCTGTAGTCATTGTCCACAGTGATTTTGGAGCCCAAGAAAATAAAATCTGGTACTGCTTCCACTTTTCCCCCATCTATTTGCCACGAAGTGATGGGACAAGATTCCATGATCTTAGTTGTTTGAATGTTGAGTCTCAAGTCAGCTTTTTCACCTTCATCAAGAGACTCTTTGATTCCTCTTCACTTTCTGCCAATAGTTTGGTATCATCTTCATATCTGAGACTGCTGATATTTCTCTGGGCAATCTTGATTCCAACTTGTGATACACCATACTCTGTGATAATATGCTTCCATAGTCTAAAGCACCAGATAAAGTTTACGTATACCAATGAAAAAGTAAGATTAGTATATAAAAACATATTAAGTAATTTCCTATAAACATTTCTAAACATTACAGGTTGGAATTACTTCATATGTATAGATTTATAGGAGCAAGATTTAGAGACAAATGCTTATGTACAATATGGTGTTTTCTCACTAATTTCTAAACCTAAATATTAGAAAATGTTCCCAAACTAATTTTTTCTCCATATCAAATTAAAATGTGGTTTTAAACCTAAAACTCAAATAAACTCTTGGCAGTTTATAAGATCTTAAATGGCTTATTATCAGCTCTGGAATTTCAGGTGTTGGGTATCATTGGATCTCTAGTGGATACTCAGAAAAATGGGATCTCAAACTAGAAAGCCTTTGACTACTATCTGCTTTTTTTTTCTCAATCTGTGGTTTCCTATACTCTCTTTCATCATCTTTTCAGCCTCTCCACCTCTCACCTAGCCCAAGGCTTTTTTTTTTCCAGGCTTTTCTGCCCTTTGAAACTGTGGCATAAAGAAGAAAAGAGGCAAAAATCCAATTATGTGTCTTCAGGATGATAACCTGAAACTCATGTGTCTCCCTTGGCTCAATGGGAAAAAAATATATTCTTTCTCTCTTGAAGGATGGAGAGACGTGTGTATCTGATATGATTGACCCTCTCGGTCATGTGCACACATGAAGCTCACATTATTTTATTCAACTTGCTCATACACTTTGATTTTGAAGCTCAAATGTCTTAGAGCATGGATTCCAGTTTATTCTAATAAACTTAGTCCAATAATATTATGCTAAATGTAGTCATTAAAATGTGTCTCTTTTAGTTAAGTTTTCCATTAACTCAAGATAGTATTCTTCGAAGTTACTGTCTAGTTAAAACTTTTTGGCTCAAATTTTCACTTCACTTTTACTTGATAATCATGTTTCAGAGACTTGCAAGATCATCCTGATTTTACTGCTTCCAGTCCTGAGAACCTGGTCCCAGTCTACCCTGCTCTTCTTATCTTTTACCTGTAGTGCTCATCTTCTAACATCCTTTATGAACTGCTTATTTAATGACTTTTATTTACTGTTTTCACCTCTTCTCATGCTAGAGAGTAACTCCACGGAGCTAGGGAATTTTGTCTATCTTATCACAGATTCATCCAAAGCATCTAAAAACTGCCATAGTAAATACTTGTACAATGAAAATCTCTGTCTCAGAGATGTCTCTTCAAATTCATATCTCTCTAAACAATTGCAATGGTTATTTTCTTTTCCAGTTTATATAAATAAGAGAAAGCTTCAATTTCACTCAAATTTGTTATTATTCTATTACCATCATATTTAACACCATCAAAAGAAGAATTTACCAAATATTTATTTGTTTGTGGTACCTGGCTATCTGCAAAGTCCTATAGTTGAAATCTTCGTCATATATTTCCAAAATATACTAATGTGCAAAAAAGTACTTTGTGAATTACATATCCAATATTATTGGCCATATAAAAGCCCCAGAAACTGAAGAATGATACTCAAGTTTAAATTTAAATTGTTCTTTTTCCAATATTCTTATGCATTAATAATAGCTTAGACATAATTTACCCCTGATTCTGTATTCAAGTCTCTATAAGCCTCTATGTAACTTGGAGGTCAGTGACCTTATCAAAGCAGATTGTGAAACTTTTTCCTAGTGCTAGAAAAGTAAACAAAGTGGGAAAGCAAGTCAAGCCACTGTTTAGAAAGAGGGGAGACTATTTAGTGTTTCATATTATGACAGGCTCACAGGTCGGATGAGTCTCACATAAGCTTTTTGTCTATTATTTAGTACTTCAGTTTTGGGCAAAGTGTATGCTTCTGAACTTCATTATGGCAAGGGACCATAAAAGAAAAAAGCAACAAACTTCCAGTCTGTTTCACTCCAGTGTTTTAAAAATATGATAAAATTGTTGCATCAATTTTGCTGTACACTTCTAAATGCTTGCTCTTAATTTCTCTGCTTATTTTGTTGAATTGTAACAAATAGACCAGACAGTGGCATTAGATTGAGGCCCACACTTTGAGTGGCTTGGGCAGCCACACACTGAGTGTCTGTTAATGGCCCATCTTAGCATATCCTGGAACAAAGAGGAGTCCAGGGAGAAGAGGCAGGTGGGAAGGCAAGAAGGCGCAGCTGTTGGCATGTTATTGTCTCCCACCTGAGGGCAGAATGTAAATATAGTCACACTTCTTCTGCCCAGTGAAGAGGCTCAACAGTAGGTCCTCCCTTCTAAGACCTAGTCACAAACCAAGAAGCTGCTGGAGGAAGCCCATGAGGTACTGTGATAGTCAGTACCAAAGTTTGTGGCTTTCTACACCAAAGCCACAAACTTGATTGACTTCATACAAGAAGCTCTCCCCCAGATGCTATTTAATCTGTTCCATGTCCAGTGTTCAGCAATCTTGATCATGTGGTTTTCCAGCTCATAGACTGGAAACAGATGATGACAGCTGGCAGTAGGAAGAAATAGCTGTTATTGTTTTCTGGCAACTGGAAGAGTTGATAGCTGACTGAATAATCAGACAAAGGGTGAAGAAAATGTGCACCGTAGTCTAGGACTACTTAGTTTAGTGCTGACGATTCCTGTCCGTTGGTCCACAGCCTTTTGCTCAAACACAGAAGCAGTGAGTTTTTTTCTTGTTGTGTGCTGGCTGTGAACCTTAAGTTCCTTAAACTCTCTAAAGCTTCACCTTCATTCATGAAATGTCTTTTTCATAGACTGTTGGAATGTGAATTAATATAACATATATTAAGTACTTTGCAACTGTTAAAATATTAATAGCTATATCAATGAAAGTTATTATAATTGTTATTTCTATGTTTCAGCCTACTGGAATTGTGTTATTCAGTATACTAATCCTGTATCCTCAGTATAGGTAAAATTTTGTTCTATTGTTATTGAGAAATCATTCCATCTAAATCTCTCAACGATTCACCATGAAAACACTAGATTTTACTGACTGAAACATTCACTTATCCCATCACATAATAAAAAAAAAGTCTAACAGTTTTATTATATGTATTTTTGAGCAAAATTAAAGTATATATCACTCAGTCCTAGTAATCATTGGTATTGGAGGCCTCATTTCCTGACAATGACTAATAGTAGAATTTGGAATTGCCAATGTTGTCTCGATCAGTTCACATGAACATTTTTTAGCCTGTCTTGTTATGAATGCAAGTACAGCACCCTCAGAGCCAGTTCATGGTATTATTAAGATCAAAATATGAAACACAGTTTGCATACAAGATTATGATTTCATGTTATTACTTTATTTCCATACCATGGGATCATCGGTATGTTTCTTGGAAAAGTTATATGTGAATTTGTTTTGAGAGAGAGTGAGTAATGTTTGAATAATTCTAAAGAAATTGAATTTCTTTGTTTGTGGTACCTGGTTATCTGCAAAGTCCCATAGTTGAAATCTTTGTCATATATGTCATATATGACCTCTTCTAAGCAGAGGTCAAGATGTAGGTGATGGGTTAGAGGCAGAAATACTCATTTGCAAGTTCCAACAATAACGACATAAAGATGTTGGGAGCCTTTGGCAATTAAAGGACGACATGGAGACAAATCCTAATCAGAGAAGAATTGGGAGTCTTCTAGTAGGAAGCCAGATGCACATTAATGGTTCAAATCACATGGAGAATGGGTGGTGTTCTCGGCAATCTGTTAGTTTCTTTCTCCTCCTAAGTCCCTGTGTAAGAATTTTTCAGCAGATTGGTTGAGAGTTCTCAATTTCTAGCCAGTTGCTCTGAAGAGAGTGGGTCTTGTTAATTCACTTTTTGACTTATAAATTGGAAATCAGAAGGGTGTACAACCTCAGCTAAGCCAGGAGATTCTGATCTTTGAGCAGTGATTGAGGTTCTTAAAGACAAGTCTGAACATGCCTTTCTCTTATGTACCTACAAGCTTGTCTGGCATTCAGGAGATTTGAGGCAATATTTTGTTCAGAAGATAATGCCAAGAGGTTTGAATTCATCATCCTTTTCAGATCTAATCAAATTAATTTGTAGCAAACCATGAATTGCAGTATTTTGCTTTTTTCATCTACTTAAGAAATTGATATCAATTCTAAATCTTTCAAGCATATAAGTATAGCAGTGTTTTAATTTAATACCGTTTTTTAACGTGAAAATGAAAGTGAAAGTCGCTTAGTTGTGTCTGACTCTTTGCGACCCCATGGACTACACAGTCCCTGGCATTCTTCAGGCCGGAATACTGGAGTGTGTAGCCTTTCCCTTCTCCAGGGGATCTTCCCAACCCAGGGATTGAAGCCAGGCCTCCTGCACTGCAGGTGGATTCTTTACCTGCTGAGCCACATGGGAAACCCATTTTTAACATGGCCACCTTTCAAAACAAAACCACTTCTACTATTGAACTTTTATTCATTCTGCTAACATTTAAATCCAAAGCATTTTATGCAGACGAACTTTCTGGGTTGAAACGCTGGCAAAGGTTCATGCATATATTACATCTCTTTAGCCAAATCTTGAAATATTGATGGATTTAAGTATTTTCAAAGGTCTTTTTGAAAAGAAAATTATGCAGTAATTCTGAGTGCTTAGGCTATGATTTGATTTCAAGAAACCAAACATTTTAAAAATATAGGTGCTTTTTCTAAGATTCACTGAAATGATTACTTTTAAATGAATTTTGAAATTTACTTCAAAAATGATATAAGTATTGAGGTGTTCATTTGTGGTAAGACTACCTGAGGCAGGGGGGAAACATTTATGGAGAGAGCAAGCTTGAATATTTTAAATAATCACTGTGATATTAATGGCTTTTCAATATATAATATAAGATATGTTAGCTAGGAACTTGACACCTGGACTGCTGGCCATAATGAAAGGAAGTATTTTGTAGTTAAGATAAATTGTAATCCATCCTGTTGATTATTGACAATGTCAGTCATATTTTATATTGCCCATTCACCTGCCATAATAGAATTGTATATTTAATTGAGATAACTTCAAAAGTTAATGTTACTGCTTTTTGGTGTTGAACTGACAGTGGATTTATTTTCATCAAGAATAACAGTAGTAAGAGCTAGAAGCCTTGACAATGTGCATGAGAGCGCCTCCTCACATATACATGCCTCTGTCTCCAGCCCTCAGCCTGACCTCAATTCTAAGTGAGATAACCACTTAATCAGTGTGGGAGATTCAGCTGCACGAGCCTGTTCCTGTACTGTTCAGTATGACAGAAATCTCCAGTTACTAAGGCAGTGTGCACCTTGGATGAGTCAGAGGTGAAGTGTGTAGGAGTTTTAATTGAATTTGAATTGCATCAAATCATTTACACTGAGTCAGTCAAGGATACGCTGCTGATGTTTGATGTATAAGGAGTATACTAGGAGGGGTTCCAGGGTAGCGTGACTCAGCAGACATAATCCCCTCATTTGATAACATGGTGATACCCAATCTGGTTTGAGGAGCCTAATCTCTTCTAAAAAGTACACTGACACCATGTCTGCAGCTAGAATCCACTCTGGTTCCTGTTATACACTCATAGACTATATTTATTTAGCAACAAGTTGTCAAGGCAATCATATATGCCTTTTTTAAAAATTATAACACTTTAAAAAATAATTTTTATTAGAATAGAGGGCTTCCCTGGTGGCTCAGATGGTAAAGAATCTGCCTGCAATGTGGGAGACCTGGGTTTGATCCCTGGCTTGGAAAGATCCCTTGAAGGAGGGCAGAGCAACACATTCTAGTATTCTTGCCTGGAAAATCTTTGCTTGCAAAGAGTTGGACACGAATGAGTGACTAAGCACATAAGATTATAGTTGCTTTTGTTGTTGTTCAGTCGCTAAGGTGTATCTGACTCTTTGAAAGCCCATGGACTGCAGCACACCAGGCTTCTCTGTCCTTCACTATCTCCTGGAGCTTGCTTAAACCCATGTCCATTGAGTCGATGATGCCACCCAACCATAGCATCCTCTGCCACCCCATTTTCCTCCTGCCCTCAATCTTTCCCAGCATGAGGGTCTTTCCCAATGAGCTTACCCTTGAAGGATCGGGTGACCAAAGTATTGTATTATACTTGCTTTACAGTGTTGTATTATTTCCTATTGCAAAGTGAATCAACTATGTGCATACATATACGCCCTCTTTTTTTGATGTCCTTCCCATTCAGGTCACCAAAGAGCATTGAGTAGAGTTCCCTGAGATACACAGTAGGTTCTCATTAGCTGTCTATCTTATACATAGCATTGATAGTGTGGAGGTGTCAGTCCTAATATCCCTATTCTCACCACTGCCTTTCACCCGTTGGTGTTCTTTTCCATCTTGTTTGTTCTCCATGTCTGTGTCTCTGTTTCTGCTTTGCAAATCAGATCATCTGTGCCATTTTTCTTCAGGCACAAAGACAGTAATATAGATCAGTGGAACAAAATAGAAGGCCCAGAGATGAATCCACACCCTTATGGATACCTTATATTTGACAAAGGAGGCAAAAATACACACTGGAGAAAAATACAATCTATTTAACAAGTGGTGCTTGGAAAACCAGTCAACCATCTGTAAAAGAATGAAACTAGAACAATTTCTAACACCATACACAAAAATAAACAAAATGGATTAAAGATCTAAATGTAAGACCAGAAACTATAAAACTCCTAGTGGAGAACAAAGGCAGAACACTCTGACATAAATCACAGCAAGATCCTCTATTACCCACCACCCAGAGTAATAGAAATAAAAGCAAAAATAAAGAAATGGGACCTAATTAAACTAAAAACTTTTGCACAGTGAAGGAAACTATAAGCAAGGTGAAAAGCCTGCCTTCAGATTGGGAGAAAATAATAGCAAATGAAACAACTGACAAAGAATTAATCTCCAAAATATAAAAGCAGCTCATGTAGCTCAATACCAGAAAAATAAATGACCCAATCAAAAAATACGCTAAAGAAATATTTCTCCAAAGAAGAAATACAGATGGCTAAGAAACACATGAAAAGATGCTCAACATCACTCATTATCAAAGAAATGCAAATCAGAACCACAAAGAGGTACCATCTCATGCTGGTCAGAATGGCTGCCATCAAAAAGTCTACAAACAATAAATGCTGGAGAGGGTGTGGAGAAAAGGGAACATTCTGACACTGTTGGGGGGAATGCAAACTAGTACAGCCACTATGGAGAACAGTGTGGAGATTCCTTAAAAAACTTGGAATAGAACTGCCATACAGCCCAGCTATCCCACTGCTGGGCATACACACTGAGGAAACCAGAATTGAAAGAGACATGTGTATCCCAGTATTCATCGCAGCACTGTTTACAATAGCCAGGACATGGAAGCAACCTAGATGTCCATCAGCAGACAAATGGATAAGGAAGCTGTGGTACATATACACAATGGAATATTACTCAGCCATTAAAAAGAATATATTTGAATCAGTTCTAATGAGGTGGACGAAACTTCCGTGCTTTTATCCCAGCACCATCTATCTCATCAAATCACAGTTCTGTTTAAAACACCTCAGTGGTTTTCGAAGTCCTTTAAGCGACATAGTAACCTCTATATATCTTCATCCTTCTCTTCTCTTACCTTCTCTTGGTCCCTCATCAGATTGTAGTACACTGGTCTTCTTTTAATTTTTCAGGTGCAACAGAATGTCCTTGCCTTAGGGCCTTTGAACCAACTCTCTTCTCTACCTAACTACTTTGTTCCTAATCTTTTTGTAGCTGGTTCCCTTCTCTTATTCAGATCTCAGTTTAAATGCCTTCTCTGAGTGCCATATCCAGGTGACTCAACAGGAAAAAGAGCTGCATGGTCATTTCCAATCACCATAGTAACACCTTCCTCCCTGACTTTCTTATTCATTTGCTTCCATTTATTCCTTCACCCATTCAATCTTGCTTATTTCCCTCTTCCCACCTAAAAATAAGCTACCTGATTTTTTTGTATACAATTTAATTTTTTAAAAAAGTATTTGTGTGTGGAATCTTTTTTTTTTTTTTTTAAATTGTGGCATGTGGAATCTAGTTCCCTGACCAGGAATTGATCCCAGGTCCCCTGCATTGAGAGTGTGGAGTCTTAGCCACTAGACCAGCAGGGAAGTCCCAAGGTCTCTGTCCTATTTATGATAGTGAAGATATCGCTGAGCCTACAACAGTGTCTGTGATATAATGAAAACTTAAGAACTTGTGCTGAATGTGTAAGTATGAGTGTATAGGATAAAATAGTTCTCATACCTCGGAAGGATGTCTTCTTTGCACTGGGAAGTCTGAGATAGGAGAGTTGAATTGATGTGATTGACTTGTGTCCAGCTGTCTAAGGGCATTTCAGCATCAGTCTCATGAACGAATTCTTCCCATAAAGTTTTGAGTTTCATAGACGGGAGAGCATTGATGAAAAACAAATGCAGTTTCCAGTTAAACTAGGAGCCCAGGCAGCTTGCTCAGTGTCTCTGGAAAGGGATAAAATCTTTAAGTGTGGTGCAAATATCCATTTGAACTTGGACCGTGTCAATGTCTGAGATTCGGGTGTGCCTATAGAACAAAACAATGGGGTTTTCAAAAATTTACATGGAGCTGAGGGGCGTGTTGAGAAGCTCAACCCACATCCAAGTTGGATGAGGCATTGCTGTATACACATCCCGTGAGCAGCTGGTGCATAACTATGATAACAGGAGCCACGTCTTTTCTTGACTGTATGCCTGGGAGCCCACTCAGCTATTTGCATGTACTATCTTATTGAATCTTATGCAGAAATCCTCTGGTGTAGGAATAACTATTACCCCTACTTAATAATGAGGCAACTTAGTCTCAGAGAGATGAAAACCCTTATTACTCAATGAACGTTTCCATGTCATGATGCAAATCTAGGCTTGCATCTAGAAATTGATTTTTAAAATATTATTTCTCCAGATCATTTTCAAGGGTACTGGGAAAGGGTCTGTGAGGAACTGTGTTTTTGAACCAGTCCAAAGCCCTGGAGGATTCTCAGTATAGAAAGAGGAGCTGTAATAATAGTGTCTCCTTGAAACAAAACCCATGAAAGAAGTGGCCCGATTCTTTCTCCCATTCCCTCCCCTTCTCTTCTTTCTTTTACTCATGTCACACTGCTTTGTGATCTTACCAGCAGAGTGTGTTACAGAGGGGGAGAAAGCCATCTTCTAGCATCTCCCAACCCACCCATCATCACCACTGCCCTGTAATCCCCCCAGTAGAACAGGTAATACGTTTAATTTTCCACCTACTTGCCCATTGCATCAGCAGCTACCACTGGCAGAGCTGCTGTGAGTGTAGGAGCCATGGGTAAGCAGTGAATTCAGCAGAATGGGGAGTGTGTGAGCCCAGGGAAGGCACAGCCCAGAGGAATCTCAAAAATATTTAGGAGAAACTCTGTGGAAGGATAGAGCCTCTGTATTAACTGTGGGGAATAATGAGACCCATAAATCTTACTTGTTTTTGTTTGTTTGTTAACTTGCAAATATAATGGAGGGTGGTAGATTTTTTTTTTTTTCTTAAGCAATAAAGGCTGTGAAGTGAATGTAAACTTCTAGCAATTGGAGACACAGAGAATTGTTGCCAATAATGTTAGTCCCGGCACACCAAAAAAAAAAAAAAAAAAGGAAGGAAGAAGAAAAAAGAGATGTTGAAGGAAAAGAAACAGCAGAAAATCAGGATAAGACCATCAAAAAAGAGATCAGTGTCACAAATAAATAAAAATTTTAATGCATTATGAGAAGAGAGGTGCTATGCAGCCTCAAATCACTTGTTGGAATCCTAACACTCATGGTGTTAGAAGGTAGAGCCTTTGGGAGTGGTTAGATGATGGGCTTCCCTGATGGTAATAGTGGTAAAGAATCCACCTGCCAGTGCAGAGGACATGAGAGACTCAGGTTCAATCCTGGGGTCAGGAAAATCTTCTGGAGAAGGGAATGGCATGCCACTCCAGTATTCTTGCCTGGAAAATTCCTTGGGCAGAGGAGCCTGGTGGGCTATAGTCCATGAGGCTGCAAAGAGTCAGACATGACTAAATAAGCACACATGGGAGGTGATAAAGGTAGAGACCTCATGACTGAAATCAGTGCTCTTATAAGAGACCCTGCTGAACTCTCTAGCTCCTTCCACCATGTGAGGACACAAGAAGTTTGACACCTGGAAAAGGGCCATCGTCAAACCATGAGGGCACCCTGCTCTCAGACTTTCAGCCTCCAAAAACCGTTAGAAACACATTCCTATTGTTTATAAGGCATCCAGCCTGTGGCATTTTGTCAGAACCACCAGAAAAATGGAGGCAGGAGAAATTGGAAGTTGATATCAGAACCACATTGTTTATTACTTATTGCTTGTTCTATTTACTTATGTTTCACGTGGCAATAAAACAAATTGTACTGAATTTTATTTCATAGTATTCATTCAGATATTCTCAAATTGTCCATTTATTGTCCATGTTTGTTGATTGACGTAAATAAAATCTCAAAGTTTTACTATAAACATTTTCTCCTAGTCCAGAATTGTTGAGGTCCATAATAAACAGGGTAGTTCTTGCAGAAGGCTACTCGGGCTGGTTTACTTCTGCCTGGAATTCCAGGCTCTGTTGCTGTTAACTGAGGGATCAGGATTGTACTCTTGTCTAGAGCTGTAAGTGTCCTGACAGAACTGTGAGGCTGTCGCGATGCTTCCCCTGCTCTGAAGAAACCAATCCTTTTATAAGGTTTAGAGGATGCTTGCTCATGGAACCACCTCTAGTTTTGGTGATTAATGTGAACTGAAAGGCTGACCATATAGAACCCATATCAGATGGGCTGTCTTAGGGGAAAGAACCACTTGTTTGTGCTCAGTAGCCAAGTGCTATGACCATAGGTACAGGTGGCTGGTAACCAGGGCCTCATATTTCTTAGGTAGAAATGTGTGGGAGCTTAAGGCCAAATAGAACAGCCCTATTGAAACTTTCTCAGCAATAAGCGGAGATTTCCACTTAACAAATTTGTTAAGTGCTCTGGGAAGAAATGAATCAGACATAGTCTTCACCTACAGAGGATCATACAAATGAAGATGCCATCTCTAAGAAAGCGGGTAAAATATCTGTAACCTGAACCTCTGGCTGTGTACAAAACCAGTGTGAATATTGCCCGATATCGATGCCCTGGGGACCTGATATCATGCCCATCCTTTGGTCTCCATGGTATTGGTCTGTGTACAGAATGGTTGGACCATTTCTTTACTGACAGCTGCATGCCAGCAGGTCATGTCAACTGGTGGATTCCCAGCTGCCTACATAAATGCTTCAGTACCTCCGGCTTGTTTTCTGTACATCTTTGAAGTGTTTCTTGAGACCACTCGCCCTTGGCCTGTTTACCCTTTCTCATTTCAGAAGGGAGATGTTTGAACAAGCAAATAGCTTTTATTATCCTCACTAGCCCTGAGAAACTGAGTAGATTTTGAACCGTCTCAGATCCAGCTCCCAAACAGGACTTCATTCTAGGTTTTGCATCTTGACAGTGGATAAAAAGCATCAGTAACACAAACAGCATTTAACTAGGAAAGTGTGTGCCTTAAGTGTCTATGCTTAAGAGAAGCAAATTGCTTCTTCTTTATATATCCCAAACATGTTTTATCTGTTACTTTATGTTTTGTCAGTTTAATTTTTAAAATTATTGTATACATTGTTGTTTAGCCTCCAAGTCCTGTCTGACTCTTTGCGACCCCATGGACTGCAGCATGCCAGGCTTCCCTGTCCTTCACTATCTCCTTGATTTTGTTCAAGTTCATGTTCGTTGAGTCGGTAATGCCATCCAACCATCTTATCCTCTGTTGCCCGCTTCTCCTCCTGTCCTCAGTCTTTCCTAGTATCAGGGTCTTTTCCAATGAGTCAGCTCTTTGCATCAGGTGGCCAAAGTATTGAAGCTTCAGCATCAGCATCAGTCCTTCCAGTGAATATTCAAGACTGATTTCTTTTAGGATTGACTGGTTTGATCTCCTTGCTGTCCAAGGGACTATTAAGCATATAATATAGGACAGGTGCCTTTTGCATATTACTTTTTATCTTCAAAGCAACTCTGCAATGAGAAAAACTGAATACCAGAAAGGTTAAGTAATTGGTTCAAGTGCAGAGAGCTGGTCAGTGGTAGAGTCAAAATTTGAAACTGGTTTTTCCTGTTCTAATTCTGAATTTTTTCTACAACATCATGCTGCTTTTCATCCTGAGTTCTTTTCTTCCTTTCTCAGCATTAATTATCTTAAAAGATGACTGTAGAAAAATCAAAGAATCAAAGAAAAAAGGAAGAAAAGAAGGAAGGAGGAGACAGAGAGAGGGAGGGGGAAAGAGAAAGAAGGAAGGAAGGAAGGAAATAGGCAAGAAAAGGAAATATGCATTATGAAATGATTTGATTTCAAGTATTCTTGGAGGAACTATTTGAAGTTAAATATTCCTTTGTGCTTGGGGCTACCCAGGTGGCTCAGTGGTAAAGAATCCACCTGCCAATGCAGAAGATATAGGAAATGTGGGTTCAGTGCCTCTGTGGGAAGGATCCCCTAGAAGAGGAAATGGTAACCCACTGCAGTATTCTTGTCTGGAAAACTCCATGGACATAGGAGCCTGGCAGGCTAAAATCCAGGGGATTGCAGAGCTGGACTAACCAAGTATGCACACATGCATTCTTTTATATTGTAGATGGTAAGGGAAAGATTAAATAAACCTCACTTCGGTTTGTGGGAAAAAATATATGCTCAAAGAAGCTCGTACCATCCATAACAACTTTATGATTCCATTATTCAGATCATTTTATTTTCAATCTGCTGGCTTGCTCATAAGAATTTATACCTAAGAATTTTATTTCATTATAACCAAAGAGAAATGTATTGAGACAATCCAATCCATCGAGATTTTCACTTTAGTACAGGGATATATATATGTGCATCAAATAATCAAATAAGAGAGATAAGTCTACTATATTTTCACTAAATGAGTCACCATGTGATATACACATTTTTTTCTAATCACAGTAGGTACCAGTTTAAGATTTTTACCGTAATTCCATTCCTTAAAGATACACTTTAGGGAAAAAAGTGTATGTCCCCAGCTAACCAAATCTTACTGTGCTTAAGATGGTGGAGGAGAAGGACATATGCTCATCTTCTCCTGCGAGAACTCCAAAATTACAACTCACTCCTGAACAGATGTCGAGAGGAGAATGTTGGATTCCACCAAAAAAAAAAAAAAAAAATGTACCCCATGTCCAAGGGCAAAGTAGAAGCCCCAACAAGATGGTAGGAGGGGCAAAATTGTGTTTAGAATCAAACACCATACCCACCAGAGATGCATGGAGGGCTCAAACAAAACCTTGTGTGCACCAGGAGAACCTACATAGACTGAGCCAGACCTGCCTCTGAGTGTTTGAGGAGAGGTGCAGGCCAGCCCTGCACCTGCAACCCCTGCTGGGGCTCTGGGTGCAGCAGACCTGGGTATGGCACAAGCCCTCGTGGAGGAAGTCTCCATTAACCCCACCACAGAGCCCCCAGAACTAACACAGGACTTGGGGAAACAGACTCTTGGAGGGCACCAACAGAACCTTGTGCACACCAGGACCCAGGAGAAAGGAGCAGGGAGCCCGCAAGAGAGACTGACCCAGACTTGCCCATGAGTGTCCAGGAGTCTCCAGCTGAGGCGTGGGTCAGGGTGGCCTGCTGCAGGGTCGGAAGCAGTGAATGTAGCAATGTGTGCATGGGACCTTTTGAAGCAGGTTGCCATTATCTTCATTAGTTCCACCATAGTTTGGCCTCAGGTCAAACAACAGGGAGGAAACACAGCCCCACCCCTCAACAGAAAATTGGAGTAAAGATTTACTGAATATGGCCCCACCCATCAGAACAAGACCCAGTTTCCTCCTCAGTCAGTCTCTCCCATCAGCAAGCTTCCGTAAGCCTCTTACCCTTACCCCTCAGAGAGCAGACAGACTGAAAACCACAATCACAGAAAGAAAGAAAGAAAGAAAGTCAAACTGGTCACATGGACCACAGCCTCGTCTAACTCAATGAAATATCAGCCATGCCTTGTAGGGCCACCCAAGATGGACTGGTCATGGTGGAGAGTTCTGACAAAATGTGGTCCACTGGAGAAGGGAATGGCAAACCACTTCAGTATTCTGGCCTTGAGAACCCCATGAATGGTATGAAAAGGCAAAAAGATAGGACACTGAAAGATGAACTCCCCAGGTCTGTAGGTATACAATATGCTACTGGAGAACAGTGGAGAAATAACTTCAGAAAAGATGAAGAGATGGAACCAAAGCAAAAACAACACCCAGTTGTGGATGTGACTGGTGATGGAAGTACAGTCCGATGCTGTAAAGAATGATATTGTATAGGAACCTGGAAGATTAGGTCCATAAATCAAGGCAAATTGGAAATGGTCGAATAGGAGGTGGCAAGATTGAACATCGACATTTTAGGAATGGACAGAAATGGGTGAATTTAACTCAAATGACCATTATATCTACTACTGTGTGCAAGAATCCCTTAGAGGAAATGGAGTAGCCCTCATAGTTAACAAAAGAGTTCCAAATGCAGTACTTGGATGCATCTTAAAAATGAAAGAATGAGCTCTGTTCATTTCCAAGGCAAACCACTTAATTTCAAAGTAATCCAAGTCTATGCCCCAATCAGTAATGCTGAAGAAGCTGAAGTTGAATGGTTCTATGAAGACCTACAAGACCTTCTAGAACTAACACCCAAAAATGATGTCCTTTTCATTAGGGAACTGGAATGCAAAAGTACGAAGTAAAGAGATACCTGGAGTAACAGGCAAATTTGGCCTTGGAATACAAAAATGAAGCAGGGCAAAGGCTAATAGAGTTTTGCCAAGAGAACACACTGGTCATAGCAGACACCCACTTCCAACAATACCAGAAAAGACTCTACACATGAACATCACCAGACAGTCAATTCCAAAATCATATTGATTATATTCTTTGCAGCGAAAGATGGAGAAGCTCTATACAGTCAGCAAAAACAAGACCAGGAGCTGACTGTGGCTCAGATCATGAACTCCTTATTTCCAAATTCAGAACTAAATTGAAGAAAGTATAGAAAACCATGAGACCATTCAAATATGAACTACATCAAATCCCTTAAGATTACACAGTGGAAGTGTATAAAAAAAAATCTAATCTTTTTTTTTTTTCTTCTTTTACTTTTTTTTATTGTGACCTGGCAGCTGGATGCGGTGGCCCCAGGGAGGCTGGCTCACCACCTCCGGCCTTCCAGAGTCTCGGCCCCTTGTGGAATGGGGATCTCTGGAATGGGGCCTCATGGTAGGTAAGCTGACATGTCACTCCAGGGTCCGAGCGTGTGAGCCTAGGGGAGACCCTGCAGTGCTGAGTGGACCCACGGCCAAGGTGCTGGCCCAGGAGCCCAGCACCGTGGGCAGCTGGGAGGAGGTGCCCAGATGCTGCCCCCGTCACCGTGGTGCATAGTTCCTGGCACCCACGGCTTGGCCGTGCTCTGGGCCATGCCCCCAGGGGAGTCCATCCCCACCTTCCGCTGTGCCAGCGAGGGCCGCAGCCCCTCCGCGCCGTCCTCCCAGGTCACACGCACGCCTGCCACTCACCTCTCCCTTTACTCCAGTTCAGGAGAAAGGCCCATAGTGAGGGTGCTGACAAGTGCCCCTGGCTTTGGTGTTTTGGGGGTCCTGGGGGTGGCAGAGGGGTTGGGGAGGTTGGGGGCAGCTGGCAGCTGGTTCAAGGGATTAAATCTGATAGAGTGCCTAAAGAACTATGGGTGGAGATTCATAGTACACATTGTACAAGAGGCAGTGATCAAGACCATGCCTAAGAAAAAGAAATGCAAAAAGGAAAAATGGTTGTCTGAGGAGGCCTTACGAATAGCTGAGGAAAGAACAGAAGGTAAAGGCAAAGGAGAAAAGAAAAGATATACCCATTTGAATGCAGAGTTTCAAAGAATAGCAAGGAGAGATAAGAAAGCCTTCCTCAGTGCTCAATGCAAAGAAATAGAGGAAAATAATAGAACAGGAAAGACTAGAAATCTCTTCAAGAAAATTAGAGATACCTAGAGAATATTTCATGCAATAATGGGCACAATAAAGGACAGAAATGGTATGGACCTAACAGGAGAAGAAGATATTAAGAAGAGATGACAAGAATACCCAGAAGGTCTTCTTGTGGCAGATATACAAAGAAGGTCTTCATGAGCCAGATCACCACGATGGTATGATCACTCATCTAGAGTCAGACATCCTGGAATGCAAAGTCAAGTGGGGCTTAGGAAGCATTAGTATGAACATGGCTAGTGGAGGTGATGGAATTTCAGTTAAGCTATTGCAAAAGCCTAAAAGATAATGTTGTGAAAGTGCTGCACTTAATATGCCAGCAAATTTGGACAAGTGAGCAGGGGCCACAGGACTGGAAAAGGTCAGTTTTCATTCCAATCCCAAAGAAAGGCAATGCTAAAGAATGTTCAAAATACCACAGAATTGCACTCATCTCACATGTTAGCAAAGTAATGCTCAAAATTCTCCACGCCAATCTTCAACAGTACATGAGCTATGAAATTCCAGATGTTCAAGCTGGATTTAGAAAAGGCAGAGGAACCAGAGATCAAATTTCCAACATCCATTGGATCACTGAAAAAGCAAGAGAGTTTCAGAGAAACATATACTTCTGCTTTATTACTATGCCAAAGTCTTTGACTGTGTAGATCACAACAAACTGTGGAAAATTCTTAAAGAGATGGGAATACCAGATCATCTTACCTGTCTCCTGAGAAAACTGTATGCAGATCAAAAAGCAACAATTAGAACTGGACGTGGAACAACAGACGGGTTCTAAATCGGGAAAGGAATATGTTAAGGCTGTATTTTGACACCCTGCTTATTTAACATATATGCAGAGTACTTCATAAGACATGCTGGACTGGATGAAGCACAAGCTGGAATCAACTTTGCAAGGAGAAATATCAGTAACCTCAGATACGCAGATGACACCACCCTTATGGCATAAAGTGAAGAAGAACTAAAGAGCCTCTTGATAAAAGTGAAAGAGGAAAGTGAAAAAGTGTGCTTAAAATTCAACATTCAGAAAACTAAGATCATGGCATCTGGTCCCATCACTTCATGGCAAATTGATGGGGAAACAGTGGAAACAGGGAGAGATTTTATTTTGGTGGGTCTCCAACATCATTGCAGATGGTGATTGTAGCCATGAAATTAGATGCTTACTCCTTGTAAGGAAAGTTATGACCAACCTAGACGGCGTATTAAAAAGCAGAGACATTACTTTGTCAGCAAGGGTCTGTCTAGTCAAGGCTGTGATTTTTCCAGTAGTCATGTATGGATGTTAGAGTTGGGCTGTAAAGAAAGCTGAGTGCCAAATAATTGATGCTTTTGAACTGTGGTGTTGGAGAAGACTCTTGGGAGTCCCTGGGACTGCAAGGAGATCCAACCAGTCCATCCTAAAGGAGATCAGTCCTGGATGTTCATTGGAAGGACTGATGTTGAAGCTGAAACTCCAATACTTTGGCCACCTGATGGAACAACTGACTCATTTGAAGAGACCCTGATGCTGGAAAGATTGAAAGCAGAAGAAGGGAATGACAGAGGATGAGGTGGTTGGATGACATCACCGACTCAATGGATATGAATTTGAGTAAACTCTGGTAGTTGGTGATGGACCAGGAGGCCTGACGTACTGTGGTTCGTGGAGTCACAAAGAGTTGGATGTGACTGAACAACTGAACTGAAAAACCCCTGCAGATGGTGACTACAGCCATGAGATTAAAAGATGCTTACTCCTTGGAAGAAAAACTATGACCAATGTAGACAGCATATTTAAAGGCAGAGACATTACTTTGCTAACAAAGTTCCATCTAGTCAAAGCTATAGTTTTTACAGTAATCATGTATGGATGTGAGAGTTGGACCATAAAGAAAGCTGAGCACCAAAGAATTGATGCTTTTGAACTGTGATGTTGGAGAAGACTCTTGAGGGTCCTTTAGCCTGCAAGGAGATCTAACCAATCAATCTTAAAGGAAATCAGTCCTGAATACTCATTGGAAGGACTGATGCTGAAGTTGAAACTCCAATACTTTGGCCACCTGATGCGAAAAACTTACTCACTGGAAAAGACCCTGATGCTGGGAAAGATTGAAGACCGGAGGAGAAGGGAATGACAGACGATGAGATGATTGGATGGCATCACCCACTCGATGGACATTAGTTTGAGTGAGCTCTGGGAGTTGGTGATGGACAGGAAAGCCTGACTTGCTGCTGTTTATGAGGTTGCAAAGAATTGGACATGACTGGGCGACTGAAAAGAGCTTAACTGAAAGATCCACTTATTTACCATTAGAAGTTGGCATCTTTCACCATTTCTGCAGGACAGCTTTTCGAAATACAAGCCTAAGAGAGATACATTTTAATAGTTTAAATGCAGTTCGGTCACTCAACAGTGCATGAGAAAACAATACCAAATACCTTCTTCTGGCCTTAAAAATGAATAGAAAAAAAAATCACTGGGAAGAAAATTCTGAGCCATGATAAAACATAAATATTTAATTTATACTGTCAGCTGTTGTGTTAATAAGTAAGTAGAGAATAAAATGTATATGCAGGGTATCAGTGGAAAAATCTCAACCCATCCAATTAATCCATTTCTGTGGATGAGAATGAATTTTAATAGCTTCTTTGATAATGTGATAGGGTAGATACACAGAGAATTCTGTATGTAGATTCAAAAATAGATGCAAATGTGACCTACTAATTGAGATATCTCTGTTTTGATATAATTGCTTTGTAAATTATGCCCAGACTAGATAATAAATTTCTACTGTTAATCACTGTAGTTAAATGAAAAAAGAACAAATTTATAGTATAAATGCACTCATAATTTTGTAATTTTTAAATCAGCATCAATACAATTGATGTTATTGCATTTCATGTATAGTAGATATTCATGGTGATAATTTCATGCAATGATAAATAATTTGGAGAAATACCATTAAATGATATTTTAAAGAGAGACATAATTTTGCTTTTAGTAGAGTAGACAGCATGAAGTTTGACAGCTATACAATTTTCTTTGGGAAAAATATTTATCATCAGTTAGACATTATGAGGATGTAACAGAAAAATTAATTCAAATTTGAGACAGTTTGGAATTTATTAAATCTAATATATAGAATTTAAGTTATCATAATAAAAGATAAATATAAATTTCAATTGGTGATCCTTAGTATGTGCTTACAAATGAGGTTATATTGAATATTTATTGAACAATTTTATATCATTTTTAAATTTTTATTAAAATATGCATAAAGTCATAGGAGAAAGCCACATTTAGCTATTTTATTTGAATTTTTCATTTGAGTAGTTAGAAAAGTATCACTTGAATTATTTTAACAAATATACAAACAAAATCATGAGGATTTTTCCTAATGTAAACGGCAGTGGCAAATTGTTACCTTTTATGTTCATAAAGATAAACAGTATGGTTAACAGGCTTATAACTATTGGGAGATTCTAGATGGACTTTAATAACCTCAATCCTAATATTCAATTTAAAAATGTATAATCAGTTAAGCTGCTTTTTTTTTTAATTGTTTTTGCCATACATTGTCATGATATCACCATGGGTTTACATATGCTTCCCCTCCGGAACCCCCCTCCCTCTTCCCTCCCCTCCCGGGAAATCTCGCTGCACCAGCCCCGAGCATCAATCCTGGGCTGGCGATTGATTAGACATATGAAAATTAACATGCTTCAATGCCCTTCTCCCATATCATCCCACCCTTACCCTCATCCACAAAGTCCACGAGTCTATTCTATACATCTGCGTTCCTTTTGCTGTCTCGTATGTTGGGCTTTGAATACATAAGGATGAATGAAAATTTTTTTCAAACGTATTTAAGCAATGTCTATTTTTACATGACTATTACTGACATGAATGCATAAGAATCTATAAAAATCAAAGGAAAAGCAAATAGATAAGATTGCTTTCTTGAAATAAAAAAAATTGTAGAAACAATAATCCTGGCTTAATTATGTTATGATTCATCAGTAGATAAAGCATCTGTATAATAGATAAAACATTATATAATGACTAAATTTTAGAAAGTGATCTTAAAATCAGGGAAGAAGCTTCAGTACCTCTCAAGTTTGCCAAAGAGCTAAGTTTTCAGTAATTATCATATACAGAAAGTGGTACTCTGCTGCTGTTGTTTAGTTGCTAAATCTTTCAAATCTTTTGTGACCCTATGGACTGTAGCCTGCCAGACTCCTCTGTCCATGGGATTTCCCAGGCAAGAATACTGGAGTGGGTTGCCATTTCCTTCTCCAGGGGTCTTTCTGACCCAGGAATCAAACCAGTCTCTCCAGCTTGGCAGGCATATCCTTTACCACTGAGCCACCTGAGAAGTCCGATACTAGTGCAAATGATTGTTTTGTACAGAGCATTTCCAAGCTTGAGAATCTCATGGTGGACCTGGATGACAAGGACCTTGGGAAAAGACCCAGAACATTTCTGGAGTTCCTGATATGCTTTTCCAAGTGTAGCTATCTCTCTGAGAAAATGCTATGTGGGTGTAGAGGCTCTCAGTTATTAGAGACAGTTCTGATTTCCTTTGTTTCACTTTCTGTATTCTGTACAGTTTATTTGTAACATAATATCAAAATCTGACATACAGAAATGAAGACAACTGATGCCTTATCTAAGTACACTTTTGTATTTGAGGTTGGAAATACTCATGGTAAGAGCATTTTTTTTATTGTAATTAGCTACCAAATAGTACATTTCTATTTTGTTTCTCTATTACTGTCCTTTAGTAGATGTATCTTTTTCTCTTGGAAAAGCTAACTGCTTGTGTATGGAGGGCTGAATGTTTTCACTCAGTCCTTGAATTTCAGTACTAATGTTGTTGCAGCAATTAAATGTACCAGCCAAAGTGCCAACTTAGCATACTACACTTTCCCTCTTAGTTATCTTCAAGAGTTACTTCCTTTCTTTACAAAATAACTAATGATTTGTTCCTTTAAATGCAGGACCCAGCATTTTGCTCCTTGATATTTTCACATGCAAAAGTCAACATTTTCCCTTGCTTTCTTTGCATTATAGAAATGTCTAAAGAGGCACATTTAAAATTCCCTGAATGTAATTTCCATCATTTGCAGTCTTGTGAAGTGTGGATTGAAAATTTCAGGCTAGATTTTTACAATTTACCTATGAAAATATTTTTTGGATTAAAATATAATCTCATTACAAAAAATTTGTCAGTGTCTAACTAACCTTTTGACACAGCCCACCAAAGATAGATCATCAGCACTATAAATCCCAACATGAGTTCTATGATTTTCTTTATTCTTGAATGTAAACTTACTACCTCTTGTCATTTTGCGGACTTTTGCACAATCTGACAATTGTTATTCTTATCTTTTCTTCCAAGGCTTAATAATTGTGTTTTCCCTTAACATCAATGGATTCATAATTTTCAAATGAAAATCAAACTTTCTGAGTTGCTTAACAGAGTGTTTTTCAATTTTGGATGTTAAATCATTATTTGCTTTCTACAAATTGTACCATTGGTTAGCTGAATTTTTACCACTTCACATTCTACTTCAATACCAGTAACTTTTTCAGTGTTGCCATATACTGGTCAATGTTAATGAAATAGCAATGATCTCTATTAATATTATTGAGCCTTTAATACCTGCTGATCAATGTTTTAATTAACTTATGTTATTGCAATTTTCTCTACAACCATTTGTGGGCTTCCCAGGTAGTTTAGTGGTAAAATAAACTGCCTGTCAATGCAGGAGTTGTAGGTTTGATCTCTGGGTCAGAAAGATCCCTTGGAGGAGGAAAGGACCACCCACTCCAGTATTCTTGTCAGAATTGTCTCGTGGACAGTGGCGCCTGATGGGCTATAGCCCATGGGGTCACAAAGAATCAGATGCAACTGAAGTGACTAAGCCCGCACAACCATTTGTAGTTGAGGTTAAGTAGCTCTCCTCAAGATCACACAGCTACTAAGCAAAGAATCTGGGCTTAAACCCCACACCGTGTGTCCTCAGAGCCCCTAATTTTTCCTGTGGCCTCTCTAAATGATTCACCCTGAGAATATGACTTCATTTTTCACATTATTAACTTAAAAACTTCCTAGGAAGCAAATTGAACTTAGCTGATATTTAACCTTATTATCAAAAGATTTAACTAGTCCTTATTATGCTGACATTGGTCTCCTAAAATAAAATAGTTCTGACCTTATAAGGTTTGAATGCTTCATTGTAATATGACATTTCAGAATCCTGGGAATAATTGCTGTGCTATTTTATTTTAATTGCCATGCATAACATACAATTGAGTGGGGAATTCTTCCATCAAACTTGAACTATTAGATACTCTTCTGATGATAAATCTCAGAATTTTAAGTATTTGGTTCTGTTTAATTTATTTGATGATTGATGATGTTCATGCTGTGTGTGTGTGTTAGCCCAGCTTACATTAACAATAGAATGATATCACACATTATTTTTGTATTTTCAATTTATGTATTGTGATGAAAAGTAGGGGGAATATCAATGAAACTAGTTTTAATGTCTTAAAAAATTCCACAATATGACAGAGCACTCCAAAATAACACTAACGAAGTCCATAAGTAACTTTAGTCCCCAGAACACATAGCAAGGGCTCACATTGTCTATAAAAGCCTCCTGTTATTCATTTGCAGCTCTTCAGAGCTATGTCTTTATTTGACTGGAACTCTTTACTGCCTGTTGTTGTTGTTCAGTCACTGAGTCGTGTCTGACTCTTTGCAACCCCATGGATTGCCACGGGCCAGGCTTCCCTGTCTCCTGGAGTTTGCTCAGATGCACGTCCATTAATTCAGTGATGCCATCCAACCATCTCATCCTCTTCCATTCTCTTCTCCTCCTGCCCTCAATCTTTCCCAGCAACAAGGTCTTTTCCAGTGAGTCAGCTGTTTACATCAGGTGGCCAAAGTACTGGAGCTTCAACTTCAACATCAGTCCTTCCAATGAATATTCGGTGTTGATTTCCTTTAGAATTGACTGGTTTGATCTCCTTGCTGTCCAAGAGACTCCCAAGAGTCTTTTCTAGCACCACAGTTTGAAAGCATCGATTCTTGGATGCTCAGCCTTCTTTATGGTCCAACTCTCACATTCATACATGGCTACTGGAAAAACATAGCTTTGACTACATGGACCTTTGTAGGCAAAGTGATGTCTCTGCTTTTTAATACACTGTCTAGGTTTGTCAGAGCCTGTTACCTCTATCATACTGCAAACTCATGGAATGTTCCAGTAAACATTGTATCTTTCTTTAGTGTACTCTTGGTCTTACCCAAGTTTCCTGCCTTTTGTTAACCATAAATTGCCCCTGAAAACTCTATACCGTGCATGTCCAGTTCCTCCATAGTAGAAAAAATAAATTGCACAATATTAATCAAAATTTAGTGGTTTTACTATAGCTCACTATGTGATAACTCAGGGCTTAAGAAAATATAATATCTGTATAGATTACTCTGATGTATTCAGAGATTCTTCAGTTGTGTAATGACATGGATTTAGAGTGAATTAGAAGGTTGTGAAATTAGAATGTGACTCTCTCTTTTACTTGAAAATATGAGTGACTAGGCATATTATCTCACAATTATCTGTAAACATCAGAAGCTACTTGAAATTTGAAATGTTCATTATAATGGTATTATCATTAAGAGCCGGACTGTGCCAATCAAAACTTGAGACTCTACTTCTGTTTGTAAAAATAATGTAAATGGTCCCACCATGGATAACTTACTAAAAGATAGAATGCTTCTTAGCCCCTTGGAATGCTGTGGCATCCAGAACACTGTCTAAATGTATCTAGAGATAAAAGCACAGGATAGAACCATAGTTCTTAGCCTGACTGCATGCATAAGGAGGACCTATGTGGGAGCTTATTTAGAAGTACATATTCACAGATATCACTTCAGAAATTCTGGATCAGAACTTGGAGTTGGAGTAAGGTAGTAGTGAGACTCTGTATTTCAACTGTCCATAAAGATACATTCTAGGAATCTTAGGTTCCTTCTGAACATCTCTTGGGAATCCCTGTTGTAAACCAGTGTTTGGAGTCAGACATCCTGTTTTGGGATCCAACTTTACCATTTGCTATCTTGTCAGCACTTCACTTCCCCCTTTATAGTGCATATTTGAGAACTGGTTGGGGAGCATGAGACATATTACATGTTCACTGCCTTCCACAAGACTTGATCCCAATTAGGGTTTCTATTTTGAGAGCAATTACTGTTAAAGTTGTCATCCTCAGCTCCACTTGTGAGATAGGCATCACAGATAATACCTGTTGGGTCTGGGTATAAAGGCATTACACTCTTGGAAAAGAAAATGAATCCTTTGTAACCACTCTGGAAGTTGAGGCTTGATTCATAAGTTTTGACTTCTCATTCTCACTGGAATATATACATATAGGTAGATATCTAATTTATATCAAGACCATGAATCTTCATACATATATAGATTATTTGTATGTAAATTCTTTATTGTATAAAAAAACTGTATGTAAACATCATATACATATAAGTATTAGATAAAATAGCCCAGTCTTCCAAAAGCTAATGAATAATGTAAAAACTTATTTTTTTGACAGCATTCTATTTGATATTCCATTGGTGCACTTGGCTCTATTCATTCAGGGCAAACTGTTCCATTTTCCACTTTTTATTGTTTGGTTTTACTAACTTATTCTGCAGTGCTGCAAGCAAATAACTTATGACATCAACAACGTATCAGTTTTGTATCAGTATAGCTTCCAGTGGGCTTGTAAAATGCCTTGGTTAGCCCTCAGTCATGTCTGTGAAAGGTTGCCAATGCCTCAAATGAAAGAGGTGACACACAGCGATCTGGTTTTCCATGATAATCCTTTTGAAATACAAAAAAGTGTATCTGTAGATGCAGGAAAGAACCACTTCTTGTTGTGGTCTTGGTTGTCTTTTAAAAATCTGGGTGGATTTAAGATGGAGAAATGAAAAAATAGAGTTTCCCTGGAGAAAGCTGAGAAAGGCAATGGGACAAGCACAGGTATCTTTGTCAGGTTTTCTTTTGCTGCTATCATCAGGCTTTCTTCTCAGTTCAATTTTTATTGTGCTTCATGCAACCTTCAACAACTTGTCAGTTTCCACCATGATCCTTCTGGGTTTCTATACTGAAAGTAATGACATAGCTCACACACATTCCCAGAAATGAGTCTGACAGCTCTTCTCCTTATATAGAATTAAGAGCCCCCCTGATCCTCATCAATCAGATAAAAGGCAATATGCTATTAAATTTTTATTATATCTTATCTCCTTAGAGGAGAACAACCATGCAATTTGTATTCTACACATGGCTTTAGAATGATATCTTTTTAAAACATTAATTTAAATGGTTAAATAATTACCTTTTAGCTTTCTTTTAATAAAATCAAATATCAGTGCACTAAATTTTTTATTGACTGAATACTGGTGATTTTTTAATAGCTGACTTGTACATTGACAGTAACTTTTGTGGTTATTCTGTTTTTCTGTGATTTATATCTTATGTGTCTTGCCATTCATTTCTAAGCATGTTTAACTACCATTCATAGGGAAAGGCCATGCAACAGTTTTCAAGAAGGGTGAAACTTATTTTTGTTTTTTTCCCTTTGTTGTCTGTTCGCCACAGCTACTCAGAGTTCCTAAGCTCCCTTCACTCTATATTGAACTTTCCAAAGGTTGAACACTCAGGAACAACACTGTCTGGTGTGAAATTCACTCTTACCACTTACTAACCGTGCAACCAGGAAGGAGGTTTTAGCTTCTTCTCTGTCTTACTTGCTTTGTATATAAAATGTAGATAATAATATTTATTCAATAGAAATGCTTGATAAATATTATCTTATTACCCTCAGCTCTTTAGTTCACACTAACAGGTACATGGCTGATTTAGATTCCTTGTGATAAAAATCTTTTTTTTTCCTAGCAAATTTATTTATTTATTTTAATCGGAGGCTAATTACTTTACAATATTGTATTTTTTTTTGATTAGTTTTGCCATACAATGACATGATATCGCCATGGGTTTACATATGCTCCCCCTCCAGAACCCCCCTCTCTCCTCCCTCCCTCCTCCCTCCCCCCGGGAAATCTCGATGCACCAGCCCCGAGCATCAATCCTGGACTGGTGATTGATTACACATATGATAATTAACATGTTTCAATGCCATTCTCCCATATCATCCCACCCTTGCCCTCATCCACAGAGTCCACGAGTCTATTCTATACATCTGCGTTCCTTTTGCTGTCTCACATGCTGGGTTCTCATTACCGTCTTTCTAAATTCCATATATATGCATTAGTATACTGTATTGTTGTTTTTCCTTCTGGCTTACTTCACTCTGGATAATGGGCTCCAGTTCCGTCCACCTGAGTCTTTAAAAATCCTTGTGAATTGGCATAACTTTTCAGAAAAGCAAACTCCCCCACCACATCCAGCAGAGATAGCATTTGATGAATCAGCTGGAGAATCCCATGGACAGAGGAGCCTGGCGGGCTACAGCCCATGGGGTCACAAAGAGTCAGACAGGACTAGAGGCAGGAAGAGTTGGGGAGATGAGCCTTGGGGTTCCCGGTCTTTGAAATCTTACCTTAGAAATGTGATGATGCGGCTCATCCTTCCATTGGCAAACTGCTCTCCATCCTGTCAAATTGTATATCAGTTTATTTCTGAAATTATTTCATCTGAAACTCAGAGAACCATTTTTTTCCCTTTATCTTTGGTCTTGAACTTGTGTCTAAGAAGCAAACTGCTCTTCTGTCGCTGAGCTAGTCCTGCATCACTCAGTCCTTTTAGTCCCTCTTGCAGAACCTCAGTTTGGGTCTTCATTTCTTCTCCCCTGTGATACAGAAACAACCTCCAAACATCCATTCCTGGTTGGCTTTACACTTCTTGTATGAGTTTGCTAGAGCCCAGAGGCTGGTGGATTAATCAACAGAAATTTATTTTCTCATGGTTCTGGAGTCTGGAAGTCCAAGATCAGGGTGTCATTGGCTTCCTCCAGACGTCTCTTATTGGCATGCGATGCCCATCTTCTCGTTGCCTCTTTGAATGGTCTTCCCTTTGTGTGCGTGCCATTAGAGGCACTTCTTATGTCCAAATTTCCCCTTGTGAGGACTCAAATCAGATGGAATCAGATAAGACCCATATGACTTCATTCAACTTTACTTATCCCTTTAAATGCTTTAACTTCAAATACAGTCACATTTTGAAGTACTAGGGCTCTAGGCTTCAGCATATAAAATCAGGGTGGGACAGAGGGCATTCAGCCCATATCACTGTATATTACTGCTGTGTAGCCTGTGGGTGCTCAGTCGTTGAGCTGTATTGGACCCTTTTGAGACTCCATGGCCTGTAGCCCACCAGGGTCCTCTGTCCATGGGGTTTCCCAGGCAAGAATACTGGAGTGGATTGCCATTTCCTCCTCTAAGGGATCTTCCCTTAGAGGAAGATTCCCTAGCCCCCTTCTAATACATTGTTCATACTTCTGGTCTAATAATGTGTCTAAAACAAGGGACTGATCTTCTCGATCATCTGTGCTGAATGTTTCACTGTTTCTCTCTTGTCTTCCAGAGAAATCCACTTGACTTTGTACAGCATGCATGACCTAGCCCTGGTAGCCTGTTTTAATAAATTAATTGAGACTGCCAGGATTGGTGCACGGAGGCTTGTTGGACTGTGAGGAAGGGTATTGTTACCAACAAGTGAGATCATTAGGAGGTGGGGCCTTTGGAAGGCCCTTCGATCATGAGTAGAGAACCTTCATGAACAGGGTTAGTGCTTTTGTAAAAGAGACCCTACAGAGCTCCATGCCCCTTCTCCCGTGTGAGACACAGCAAGAAGACAGCCGTCTACAGCCAGGAAGCTGCCCTCCCCAGACGTTAATCTGTGGGTACCTTGATCTTGGACCTCCCAGCCTCTGAAACTGTGAGAAACAAATGTGTAAGCCACTCAGTCTATGATATTTTTGTTAGAGCAGCCCAAATAGACTAAGAGTAAGACAGCCAAAGGCAGGAGTGTGCCAAACTAGTGCACAGAGAAGCTTTGCAAGCACTCATCCAGCCTCCACCTGATACTCACCATTTCCCCTTCTCTCTGACCCATAGAAACACTGGAGCACCCTCTGTGTCACTGTCTGTTGCTTTTCCTTGTTTGTGTGTGTGCTCAGTCCCTCAGTTGTGTCTACTCTTTGTGACCCCATGGACTGCAACCCACCAGGCTCCTCTGTCCATGGGCTTTTCCAGACAAGAATACTGGAGTAGATTGCCATTTCTTTCTCCAGGGGATCTTCCAGACCCAGGGTTTGAACCTGTGTCTCCTATGTCTCCTGCTTTGGAGGCAGATTCTTTACCACCTTGCCACCTCTCCTTGATGAAGAGTGCTTTCTCTTTTCCTAACTTTTTTGCACTTTCAAATTTCAACTCACATTTCACCTTTTCCAGGTAGCTTTCCTGGTTTCTTTTTTCCTTACTGTGGCCGCCTATGTGCAGGAATTAGCATCTATCTCAGCTAGTATTAGCATGCAGTCCGGCTATTAGCTAGTTATTTACTGGTATCGCCAAGAATGGATTGATCTTATTTCATTCGACCAAGATGTTTCACACTTTACACAAACTCTATGCATTTGGTAAGTGATGGTTTCAGCTCTGTCCTATGTGTGGTTACATGGTAATATTCACACTTTGTTTTCTGTAACAAAAAATAAAAACAATTAGAAGCAGTAAGACATTAGGTAAATTACTGTTGTCCACCAAATGCATCAGTCAGCCATTACACAGGCTAAAAATATGGTGGATAATAATAAATATTCAAGTGTGGGTAAGACCATTCAAGTGACATCAAACCCAGGTATACCCAAAATTACAGATGTGGCTAAAATCCTGCTAATAATCCTATAGTGAAACATAAATTCAATAAGTTATTTGAGTTCTGTCATGAACCACTTTGGCTCAATAGCCAATATCATGATGATGTGGATACATTTAGAGTAGTTTTTAGCATAATTATAAAAACAATCATCATATTGTAGACTTGTGTTGAATCTGAGCACAAAAGCACATTCAACATGCTGCTGCAACCGTATCCCTATTTTATAAAAGAATTGCAAATAAGGCAAGACCCTGATATTAGCAATTGCCCTCAGATAGAGATTTATGGGCATCCCTGGTAACTCAGACAGTAAAGAATCTGCCTGCAATGCAGGAGAACTGGGTTTGATCCCTGGGTTGGGAAGATCCCCTGGAGGGGAAAACATAGCAACCTACTTCAGTATTCTTGCCTAAAGAATTCCCATGGACAGAGGAGCCTGATGGGCTCCATGGGGTTGCAAAGAGTCATGACACCCAGAGATTTATACCTAGTGTCATTCCTGGTTGTTGCTATTGAGATTTGTAATGGCAAATTAAAGCTGTTTTAAAGCTACAAGAAAAGTCAAGATGAGTCTTCCATTCTGACTGGTAAGCAGGATTGATCCTTAATGAAAAAGTTAACTCCTTAATAAATTTAATTGGAATTTATATTCCAAAGCACTAAATGCAAGTAATTAATGATGCCATGCTATCTATCACCACCTTTGCTATTAAAAGCATGCCACTTAGGTATTGAATACATATATAGTATAATCATATCATTTTCTCACTTGGAAAGCTTATAAACTATAACCTAGGAGTTTATTCAGACATTACTTTCTACCAAGGAATATTTGTATTTTTCTTTTTTTTTAATTTGTTAATTTATTTTTTTGTTTACATTATCGTGTTGGTTTTTCCATACATTGACATGAATCTGCCATGGGTATACATGTGTTCCCCTCCCAGAACCCGCCTCCCACCTCCCTCCTGATTCCATCCCTCTGGGTCATGCGGTGCACCAGCCCTGAAAGATGCCCTAGTCTGAGTTAAACAGGCTTGTTCTATTCTAAACGGTGTTTTCATTGTTTTTACTGAGGAGTTTGGGAAAAAATATTTATGTACAGTTGTTTACTTTTTTTCCTTTTTTAGGTTAGTGCTTCTGGGCCTACAAGTATTGATGGTTGGTTTTGCACTAGCTACACTATTTTCCATTATTTGTTGGAAAAGACACAGTATCTTAGTGCATGTTTCATTTCTTACCTGAAGCTTCTAAATGTTTCTGACAAAAGAGAAAAGTATGGTTTGAAAGTTATATTACTTCACTTCATATGTTGAAAGCAGGAACATGACTAATCCTACTTATAATAGCACAAATTTTAAATATAACAATGCCTTCCATTTTAGTGGTTCAGAAAATAATGAAAAGTTGATGCTCCTGATTAATATCATCACATATTACAAACAACTAGTTAACTTTCATTGCAGCTGGATTATATGATCTTTGAATAATTTTATTGTGATAAAAAGATGTGCATGCTAAAATATTTTTGCTTTAATCTTTGTTAACAATTAATTCACTCACAGAAATATGCAGCTTATTTGAGGTTGTAAAAGTAGGATTTTCCTGACTGCATCCATAGGATTTTTCTTTAGATAGTATAATATATGTTTTGTCATAAAAATATATGATAGGTAATATTTTCTGTCATCTGCTAGAATTATCCACAGAAGAATGTATGTGTTTTAGAGCAGGAAGCATTTTATCATTGATTAAAATCAATAATTATAATGGAAGTTCCTAGAATCAAATATTATTAGCTTAATAAATGTATATGATGGATGACATTATACAAATATAATACTGAGAAGAAGAAACTGGGTGGTTGTGTGAATGTGGAGAAAGAAAATAAAGAAATATGTAATCATAAAATAAATGCTCAGCTTTAAGTATCACAAATATAAAGGAAGAATAAATTCTGAAAGGAAGGTTAAGCAAGATATCAGTATCTCAAGGAAAGAGATGACCCTCAACATCCCATTCCTTTTTTAAAAATTTAATACCCTACCCATTAAAAAAAAAAAAAACTTAACAGAAAACAGCACCTCTTGATTGATAGCAGTATTTTAGGTATTTTCCTTAAAGTCATACTGGACTTAGAGCAGTAATTACGGGCTTTTGACCATGTCTCTCCCTTTATTAGTGGGGATACACTGTATCATGACTACATTTTAGAAGCTGGGCCAGAAACGTCGGTCTCATCAGGTGTGCCAAGGAGCTAAGCTTGGAATGCTTACCATGTGTAAGAAAAGCACCTGAGGGTCACGGTGTGCCCATGGATGACCAGGGTTGGGAGGAAATCCAGACGATCTATGGAATTCCTTTGATGTACTTTTCTAACTGTAGCTATAACTTTGAGAAAAAGCCAGGTGGATACAGAGCTTCTCAGTTATGATTTTAGAATTAGTTCTTATTTCCTTCACCTCACTTTCTATGACAGCAGTGTGGGAACCATCACCAGGCTATTACCAGAACTTTCTTTCTCGTCAGTCCTCCTATGGTTGTGAAAGTCACTGAGTTGTGTCCAGCTCTTTGGGACCCCATGGACTGTAGCCTGCCAGGCTCCTCTGACCATGGAATTCTTCAGGCCAGAATAATGAAGTAGGTAGACGTTCTCTTGTCCAGGGGACCTTCTCAACCCAGGGGTGGAACCCAGGTCTCCCGGATTGCAGGCAGATTCTTTACTAGCTGAGCTACTAGGGAAGCCCCCAGTCATTGAAATACATGTTTAAGGAGATATGCTTTCTGGTAATTTTTAAGCGGATTCTGTCTTAGAATCTTAAATTTTTATGTAAATTATTACTTAGAGATGACCACTGTCATGAAAGTAAATAAATAAATGTTGCTAGTTTGTTTTGAGAATTCCGTGGACAGAGGAACCTGGTGGGCTGCTGTCCGTGGGGTCGCACAGAGTTGGACACGACTGAAGTGACTTAGCAGCAACAGCAGCTTCTTTAAAAACTAAAGAGATACAATTCAAGCATATAATGTGACCCTGAAAGTCTTAGACTATTGTCTGTGGAGATTTCTATGAACATTAGATATATCAGAGTGCATTTTAGTAGTAATATTGATACCTGATATTTTGTGTAAAGCATTCACTTTATAAAATAGTTTACATATGTGTTATTTAATCTTCATAAACTATGAAATTCATAGTGTAGTTTTTCCATAATATAGTTATTATTATACCATTTGAATATGAAGAAACTGAATTTAAGAGGGGGTAAGGAATGGCCTGAGGGCTTCCCTAGTAGCTCAGATGTTAAAGAATCTGCCTGCAATGCAGGAGACCTGGTTTCTATCCCTGGGTTGGGAAGATATCATGGAGAAGGAAATGGCAACCCACTCTAGTATTCTTGCCTGGAGAATCCCATGGACAGAGGAGCCTGGTGGGCTGCTGTCCATGGGGTCGCACAGAGTTGGACACGACTGAAGTGACTTAGCATGCATGCATGCATTGGAGAGGGAAATGGCAACCCACTCCAGTGTTCTTGCCTGGAGAATCCCAGGGACAGAGGAGCCTGGCGGGTTACAATCCACGGGATTGGAAAGAGTCGAACACAACTGAGTGACTAACACACAAGGAATGGCCTGAGGTGCGTGTTCTCCAAGTATGCACTTCTCTCTTCACTGAGTTGCCACTCAGTGGTAGCTGCAGTCGCCAGAACAATTCCTGGTGCTTTATGACATAGATAACATAGACAAAGATCATTTCCCACTTGGATGCATCACAAAATTAACCTACTGGCAGCTGACCTCACAAACATGCGCTCTAGGTAGCTCTTCATCTCCTGGGACTTTCTCTCAGTTAATGGCCTAATAACAACATCCTTTCAGCCACGTGAAACTGACCTGGAACCATCTTAGAAAATTCCTTATCTTTGTCCTCATCCCCTATTGCGTGCACGGCACTTTGCGGGCCCGTGGATGGTAGCCCACCAGGCTTCTCTGTTCATGAGATTCTCCAGGCAAGAATACCGGAGTGGGTTGCCAGGCCCTCCTCCAGGGGATCTTCCCATCCCAGGGATCAAACCCACATCTCTTCCACCTCTTGCACTGGCAGGTGGATTCCTACCACGAGCACCACCTGGGAAGCCCCTGCATCCCCTATTAATCATCTCCAAATCCCACTTATTAATTCTTTTCCCCTCTCTCTCTTCCTCCCTCTCCACCCCCTCACCATCTTCGATCAGGTGGTTCTCGTCCGGAGTGTGTACTGTTGCAGCATCCCCTTGGTTGTTTACTGTCTTTGTCTCTTGCCTCGGAAACCGGTCATCCGTCCTTCGTGAAGCGGCCGAGATGAACTTCCTAAAGCACAGAGAGACAGGGGCATTGCTTGGTTGCTCAGTCGTATTCGATTCTTTGTGACCCTTTTGGACTGTGGCCCACCAGCCTCTAGAGGCACACCAGACGGCTGGCTCCAGTGAAACCTGCCGTCCAGATTCTGCATCCAGATGTCTCATTGTTTACCCCGCTGCCCAGAATGCCACTCCCTTACCCATTTCAGGTCTTTGCTCAAATTATGCTTTCTCACTGAGCATTTTTGCAGCTATTCTCTGTGAAATTGTGAGCATATACCCTCTTTGGTCCAAGTATTTCCCATTCTTTTTTCTCCTGTATTTTTCTTCATAGCACTCCTCACCATCCTGGAAAACTACTCATTTGCTTATTTATGTCTGTCTCCATATGACCAGAATATAAGCTTCATCATTTTCATGTGTTATTTCCACCAGAGATGCCCATCTATTATTTTTCTGCTAAATCATCATTCCTAGAATAGTGTTTTGCCTTGTGCACACATAGTTAATGCTTAATAAATATTTGTTGAGTGTATGAGCAGGTGTCTGAAAGATGAAAGTGAGGAAAATTTTTGCAAACGTAGGAAATAAACAAAGGACCTGCAGTAGAAGAGACCTACCACTTACAAACAATGAACATAAGGTCAGTGTGAGATTAGGCTAGAATGGCAGGTACATGTCAGATCATGAAAAATCTCATAATATGGGGATTTAACCTAAGCACAAAGGAAAAAAATCTTAAGTGTATAAGTGGGACATGTGACAATCAGCTTTTTAAAAGAGGATTAGTTCTCTCCTCTAGTTTATTTACTTTGATATTTATTTAGCTACATTAGGCCCTAGTTAGGTATGTGGGATCTTCTATCTCCATTGCAGCATGTGGGATTTTTTAGCTGTAGTATATGGAATCCAGTTCCCAGACCAGGGATCAAACCTAAGGCCTCTGCATCGGGAGTGTGGAATCCCAGACCCTGGACCACCAGGGAGTTCCTTTGATCAGCTTTGAATTTTGTGAAACTGTTGGCAACATATAAATCGGGGTTTGGAATAATATTTTGAGTAAGAGAGCAGACAGAAAGAAGCAGATGAATTCAAGAACTGTTTTATATTCAAGAGTAGATTCGACATAGAAGGTAGGTATGGGATAGATTTTAAGTTTTCTTGCACTACCCTAAGGAGCTCTAGAAGGGCAGATTGGGAGGGTGGGCAGAAATTCATGAGTTAACTGTGGCTATATTGGGCTGAAGTGCTTTGGTGACACCCAAGGAAAGCACCTTTTGACAACAAAGGTCCATATAGTCAAAGCTTTGGTTTTTCCAGTAGTCGTGTATGTTTGTGAGAGCTGGACTATAAACAAGGCTGAGCACTGAAGAATTTATGCTTTTGAAGAGAAGACTCTTGAGACTCCCTTGGACAGCAAGGAGATCCAACCAGTCCATCCTAAAGGAAATCAGTCCTGGGTGTTCATTGGAAGGACTGATGCTGAAGCTGAAACTCCAATACTTTGGCCACCTGATGAGAAGAACTGACTCATTTGGAAAGACCCTGATGCTGGGAATGACTGAAGGCAGGAGGAGAAGGGGACGACAGAGGATGAGATTGGTTGGGTGGCATCACTCACTCAAAGGACATGAGTTTGAGTAAGCTCTGGGAGTCCATGGGGTTACAAAGAGTCAGACACGACTGAGCGACTGAACTGAACTGAACTGAACTGAATGAAGGCATCAAGTGGCCAGTTGACACCAAGGGCGGGAGTTGAGCTGAAGGTAAGAGTTGCTTGAGGCCATAGAATTTGGGAAGCCTGGCATTCTGCAGTCTATGGGATCACAAAGAATCAGACAATAACAACAGTCTCCTAATTCAGGGTCTCTCAAACTTTAATGGTCATATAAATCACTTGCAGATTTTGTTATAGTGCAGATTCTGCTATAAAAGGTCAGGGGTGAGTCTGATTTTCTACATTTCAACTAGCCTCCTGGTGATAATACTACTGCTGATCCTTGCATCGTATTTTGACCAGCAGAGTACCTATTACTAGGTAGCCTATTTAATTATGAGCTTCTCTTGTGGGTCAGCTGGTAAAGAATCCACCTGCCAATGCAGAGCTATAAGAGATGGCAGATTTGGTCCCTGGGTCAGGAAGATTCCCTGCGCAAGGAAATGGCAACTCATTCCAGTATTCTTGCCTGGGAAATCCCATGGATAGAGGGTCCTGATGGGCTACAGTCCATAGGGTTGCAAAGAGTCAGACATGACTGAGCACATGGAAACACACACACACACACACACACACACACACACACACACACACACATTGTTAGAAGAAATAAGAATAGAAAATCCTGGCAGAACAAAAAAATGATTATCTTTAGTCTGAAAACTATGCATTCAGGCTGTAAAGCAGTAAAAGAAATGATAAATAATAACCTTTTGCTTTCTAGAATGTTAATATTTTGAAGTGGTATAATTGTATGTGGTTTACATTCATTAAGGTTTTTAATGGTCTTCTTTATTTTCCAAGTTAAAAAATGGGACTATGTGGACAATGTTAGAGCAAAGAATTATGTTTGAATATAACCCACTTTCAGCTTCCTAGATGGCCCTAAATCATATACTGAGTTGGGTGGGGAGTTCCAAAGTCATTTAAGATTTAAAATGAATTTGGATCACAGGTCTAATTGCCTCTGTATCTCAAGAGACTTTTATATGAGGTGGGGGGGTGCAGGCTATTCTTTGAGGTTACCTCTTGCTCTGGATCCCACTAAATTTTCAGTTTCTACTCTGATCTTCCACACCAAGCATGGTGCTCTGTTTTTGTAACACACATTGTGTTAATGCTGTGACCTTGATCCCTTTACAGAGTACCGAAAGTGGTGACTATGTTGGGAGCAACACTTGACTGAAGATTTTGGAGCTGAGGGGTGAGGGTGTTGGTCATCAGTAAATAAAAAATGAAATGGCTTAATGATAAAATATAGACAACTATGTTATTGATAGGTCTTCCCCAGTGGCTTAGCATTAAAGAATCTGCCTGCAATGCAGATGAGGGAGAGGCGGGTTTGATCCTGGGGAAAGGAAGATCCCCTGCATGGCGACCCACTCCAGTGTTCTTGTCTGGAGAATCCCATGGGCAGAGAAGCCTGGCAGGCTACAGTCCATAGGGTCGCAAAGAGTTGGACACGACTGAAGTGACTGAGCACGCATACATGATAGTTCCTCAGTGATTCTTACCTCCAGGGACTTTCCCACCTGCCATCCTTCTACATAGAAGGAACCTGCTCCCACATCATGGTACTTCACTCAACCCTCTGCCACTCAGCCTCCAACTCTCTTCTCTTTAGCTGTTTATCCAGAAGTCCAGACTACCTTATTTTTGTAATACACATGGTTGTTTTTTCTAACCAGCAGAGGGCATGAAAACAATGAAATTCTCATTTTTCCCTTTTTCCTATTTCTACTTGACTAAGGGGTGCTCACTTCTACTGATGACAGAAAAGTAACCTTGACAGTGGAGGGTTACAGGTTATTCTGGATTGATATGCATTCCATTTAAGGTTTTCCTCCTAAGAGTTCAAGATTTTCATGAGATCCATGCTTTTTTAGTGAACAGAATTCTTGAGGTCTCTTCTGCGCCATGGAATCTGTTACTCAACCCCATACTTCTCCTGAGACACAAGAAACCTGTCTTCTTCCTACACCCCTATTGGGGAGCATGCTGAGGTAGGCCCCCTTGGGATTATCCTTTCATGTAGCTTCCTCAGTTATTATGAAAGTACCACTCAAAAGTCATTTTGGATTTGCATTCCTTACTAGTTCTACGGTATGTCAAGCCATCATTTTTTATTCAGGCTACAGATCTTCTAGGCTGGGAATCTCCTAAATTTAGCTAGATTTCCATTGCTCTGACCACTACACTTGGAACTCCTGTTGGAATAAACCCAGGGAGTTTCACTCTCCTCCCTACTTGCAGAGTATAAACTCTATGCCCCGAGTTCTTAATAAAAATCTATGCTCAGAGAGTCCCATGAAAGATTTGTTTTCCTTAAGAGCCTGAAATAACAAAATTATTTTCTGAAACTCAAATTGAGCAAATTCTAATTTTTCTAGTCTTCATGATCACCTTCCCCTCCAATGGCACTGATTCAGTTAGCAGAGGACCACATGGCAGCTTTGCCTGTCCAGGAATAAATAAAGATTAAAAACTTATCTGGTCATATTCCCAAAATATTTTTCCTCTCCATTTCTTAAGAAAAAATAAGAGCCACACATTTATTTATTTATTAACCCAAAGTGTGCTATTTTCACAGTAAAATATTTCTACTGATGTGTGTTTTTATACATATAGTTCATGTTTTGGTACTATAGTCAACTATAGAATAACAGATTTTGTTTTATTTTTGTCATACTGCATTGAAAATGTTACAAAAAAAGAACACAAATTCATCAGCTACATTAAAACTATAAGATAATTTGAATTGCATTCAATTCTGAATCATAGTTAATAGAAAAAAATTATTTTTTATCTGTGTTTAGGTTAATAATGAATCTTATAGGAAAAATCAAGCTTTTCAAGATGGCTAGTGTAAATATAGCTTTCCACAGGAACTCTTAGAGTGTGGAAGCTGTCAGCTGTATGTAATCACGTATTGCCTACAGAAAGCATATCATATCATATCATGCGGAATATGGTGACTTTGTTAGCAAGGCTGTCTTTTATTCCTAGGACAGTTTTAGAGGATGGGAATATTTAACTTAAAATTCACACATAGTTGATTTTTACTAATATTACTAGATAAAATAGTTATATTCTTCAGATACCACAGAGTCTATAATTTTTAACGAATGAGATGTTTTCATGTATTCCCCCAAAATGATACACTGAAAATCACTGGAGCGTGTTCCATATACATACAGATTTTTAAGTTGGGAACTTTCAAAGATGGAATGTGTGTGTTAGCCATTGTATGCCAGCTGATGTAATTTAGTACTGTACTTTTCAAGGTACTATACTGTAAGATTAAAAATGTTTCCTTAATTTCTTTTGTTTTCGTTTGTTTTTTATATATGTAAAAAGTATTATAAACCTATCACAGTAAAGTACTCTATAGTTGATTGTGTTAGTTGTGTGCCTACGCTAACTTTGCTGGACTTACAAATTGAAATTAAGAACGCAATCTTGTAACAGAATTTATTCATATGTAGGGGACTTACTGTATTTTATACCAAAAAAAAAATAGTGGTATGTGGAGGGTCTCTTAGGTAACACCATAAAAATTAAGATGGAAAGCTCATAGGAAGAGTTAAATAGAACCATAATTACATTCTTAGTGATTATTGTAATTAAATTCACTCTGTGTTTTACTTGTGAATTTCTTGACATTGAGACGACACTGACAAAATTTCTGCTGCTCTGAAAGTTTGGAAGCAAATTAATTTTTCAAAACACTACTGGCAATTTAATACACATATTAATTGATATTTAACTTTATGCAATAAAATCGTTCCCTGAAAAATTAATTACCTTATTCTCTCTTTGGGTTAATTATGAAGCAATACAACTTCAAATTAAAAGTGTAAATGATTTTGACTTAATTACATTGTGATCATTACTAATGTAGGTTTGTTTCTTCCACTTAAGATACCTATGATCAAATAATATTCTCCACAAATATTCTTGGAGTATTTTTACTATATTTTGGAGAGAGATGCCTGGGTATGTAAGTGAGATGAAAATGGATTAATCAATGAAGTTACCAGTGGGATTTCTATACAAAGTTAAGAGTTAAAAAATTAACAGCCATTAGAATATCTGTTAAATACAATGAGTACAAAATTTTGTAGCAGGAACATGTTCAGATTACCCTGTGCATACCAATTATTGGCAAAAATGTTGAAAAATTCTTTTATAAAATATATCACATACTATAAGTAAAGGATGCTGTAAGAGAGGTGCTCTGATATTTTTCTGTCTGTAAGAGAGGTGCTCTGATATTTGAAGTCATTTCGTTTCTCCTTTCAATATTTCCTTTTATAAGGAAATTTAGCTTTAAAATTTTCAGTATTTTGAGTCAATGTCACAGTATATCTTCTTTTAAAATGTATAATTTATACTTCTCTATAAGGAAAAATCCTTGTTTTTTATCTGATCATCTGTAATTACCTGGAGAAATAACTTAAGAAAGCTAGAAACACTGTAATTCACAGCTTTCTAACCAAGATACTTTTGATAATTTTTCTTCTTTAATGTATTATCTGTGTGGAACAGAAGACTTAAACTTGACCTACAGACATTAAGACATAATATTTAAAATTCAAACTCATTTTAGGAAAATTATTTCATTGTGAATCATCAATTTAAGTGTATCAATCTACCATTTATAGTCTCATATTTTAGTATTTTCCACAATTATGTTTCTTAAAACCTTTTATACTTTATCTTGTACTGAACCATGATAACAGAATTTTAATTCATGATCCCACATTTAAAATAATATGGGAATTATGAAAAACTCAAATAGACTACTTAAACTTTTATTATTAAATTGGTAAGTCATGAAAGTTTGCCTTGGGCTTCTGCAGCTTAATCTTACATGGTGAAGAATGAGCTCAGACAGAGTGTTTAGCATTTAACATCTTTTCTCCAGCTAGATTTCAGGCTGACAGTCTCTAAGATAAAATTTAAAAATTGCATAAAATTGAAAAACTTTAGATGATATGGCACTTAGCCTAAGTGCATAATTGGCAAATATAGAAAATTAATCAGTAAATCACTATTCCAAATTTTTTTTATATTCAGCAGGAAAATTTAATTTACCTAGGATCAAATAATTCATCAAGAGCAAATCACTTAAGATTTGCTCAGTTCCTGCTAAGAATTTGAAGGTAATAACTAACAATTTCAAAGTAATTTACTTAGTCAATGTTGACAGAACTGGATGTTTTCACTAATAGCCTCTCATTTAACAATTATATTTTTATAGATATTTGGGTACATGGCACAATAAAATATATTTTCTGCAATTTACTATATTTGTCAATTCAGTATATTTAATACTTATTGATTTACCACAGTTTGCTAATAGGTAATTAGTAAATGGTCTATAATTCTAAATTTTTAAATTTAATACAAGTGGTTTCTAATTCAATAACACCATATCTACTTGTTTCAGTATTTTATCCTCACTAGACCTCCCACCAAAGACCAAACATCTGAAAGTTTTTATTTCTTTTCTTCTACATTTACTTCCTTTTGCTATTTGACTTGAGGCTTTATTGTCACATAAAATTCTAGTCCTAAAATAATAATAATAGTTCTGAATATTCGATGAGTAAATGTAAACTTCCATTGGTGTTTTTTGAGATATTTTTCAGCTACCTGTTCTTCCAGATATAGCCTGCTTTGTTTTCTGATATCTAAATGGACAACTGGGATGTCCTCTGCTTGAGCCCACCCTTGAATCACTCCTGGATGCTTTGACTTGTACACAATACAACAATTCATTTCTGGCAGTGAAGTGAATAGAATGCATTAAACACACATCCTGCATTCTGAACTGCTTTCTATTTACTTTGAATTGTAATTCAAGGCACTGAGGTCAAGCTCTAAATCTCTGGACATTGTAGCCCCTAGTTTTCTCATAAATTTTTAGCCCCATTTGCTGTGTCCTACAGCAGAAAATGGCCTGAGATAAGATGACTTGATGTTGTGTTATTCGGGTGTAGGAAAAGGAACAATGCTGTCTTTCTCCCTTCCTAGAGAGGCCTGGCATTATGCCTTCTCACACATCAAACAGGGTGTGAGAGCATGCCAAAGCCTGTTTTCATACCCAAAAATGCCAAATAAAGAGAGATGATGGGGGAAGAGTCTGTAGATTAAAGGAGAATTAAGATATACTAAAAATAATCTTTAAATGTGGACTTTGGCTTAAAGCAAACATTTAAAAAAAACCTCAAGACCGGGAAATGCAGATACTGGTGATTTGCTTATGCAATGCAATTTTAACTGTTTTATGGATGTTTTATGGATGATAATGGAATGGCATTTGTGTTTTGTCAAAGTGCCTTTATTTCATACTGAAATGGTTGCAGACCAAATGTTATGCTCTCTGGAAACTGCTTCAGAATAATTTAAGAGTACTGAATGTATGGATGATACAAAATCGGCCATGAGTTCAGGAGCTGACAATTATATGTGAGGGTTCCATTATACTCTTCTCTCTGTTTATGTATATGATGGGATTTTCCATTGTAGAATAGTTTTTGAAGATAATTTTTTATGAGAATACTGTCGACATTAAACTGCATATTCAAATAGCACTCTATTCTGGTAGACCTTAATAATGTTCAGTACTGGTGTGGCATAGGTCTGAGAACCTGAGATAATCAGAGTTTTGGTACATGCATAATAATATATAATGTTATATAGTTGAATATATAAACAAACAGAGGAATATAAATGTATAATAGATATGGACTATACTTCAGGATATATTATGATATATCAAAATAAAAAATGCAAACGAACCTATTTTCAAAACAGAAACAGACTCGCATAGAAAATAAATTTATGGTTTCCAAAAGGCAAAGGGGAGAAGGGGGGGATAAATTATGAGTTTGCAACTAACATATACACACTACTATATGTAAAATAATCAACAAAAACCTACTGTATAGCATAGAAAACTCATTTCAGTATTCTGTAATAACCTATATGGGAAAATAGTCTAAAAAATGAATGAATACATGTACAATGTGTATACATGTGCCTAACTTTACTGCACATCTGAAACTAACACAATTTTGTAAATCAACTATCCTCCAATTAAAAGTAAAGAAGCAGAACACTGTTAAGATATAATTCGTGCTTGCTAAGTCACTTTGGTTGTGTCAGACTCTTTGCAACCCCATGGACTGTAGCCTCCCAGGCTCCTCTGTCCATGGGATTCTTCAGGTATGAATACTGGAGTGGGTCGCCATACCCTCCTCTAGGGTGAAATATAATGGATATGGAGTATACTTTGAGATATAATAGATATGGAATATACTTTGCAATTTATTTTGGTTTACTGAAATATAGGTGAGCTTAGATGATGGAAAAATCAGGGTCTGATGCTTTCATATGCTACTTGTCTAATTAGGGAAGTCATTGAGCCTTCCAAGCTCGGATCCCCTCTTCTATAAAAATGGTAACATGTGCCCACCTCCAAGGAGTATTATGGAATTTAGTACTTTGTGTAAGCTCCTAATAGAATGGAGTAAACTCCAGTACTTACGTAACAGGCTTGCCAGGTGGCGCTAGTGCTAAAGAACCCACCTGCTGATGCAGGAGACGTAGAGATGCAGGTTTGACCCCTGGGTTGAGAAGATCCCTTGGAGAAGGGCATGGCAACCCATTCCAGTATTCTTGCCTGGAGAGTCCCATGCACAGAGGAGTCTGGTGGGCTACAGTCAGTCCATAGAGTCACAAACAGTTGGACATGACTGAAATGACTTACACATTCTTACATAGCTCTTACTACACTGTACATTTATTATTAATGTGTATTAACTCATTTAATCCTCACAACAACATGGTAAACTAAGTATTTTCATCATGAAGTTTTACAGACAAGGAAATAAAGGTGTAGAATCAAAGGAATCATTCAGATACAAAGAGCTAGTAGGTGGCTGCATTGGACCACACACTCTGTCATCTGAGTCCAGAAACTCTGTAACTAGATATATGACACAGAGTAGAACAACATGTAGTAGATACTCAATAAATGTTTTATGGATGACTGGCAGTTGTTGCTTTCAGTGGTAGGACATTCATGAAGTTAATTTTTATACTGTGTTTATTAGCATTACCCCTTCCCAAAGTCATATCTTGAATTTGAAAAATATAGATACACATTTCTGTAATTTAGTTTCTCTATGGCAAAGTGTTAATTTTAGCACTTACAATTTAACAATCACAGTACTTAGCACTGCATGTGTCAACTTAGTTTATGCTCACAGCAGCCAAATGGGGTAGGAAATATAATCCTTATTGAACAGAGGTGTTAGAAGATAGTGAATAACTTTTCAGACAACATACTGCTTGTAAATGATGGACTCTTTATACATGAAAGGTAGTATAGTGTCTCCAAAGATATTTGGATAATTTTATCACCCAGGTATCTCAAGAAGGCATGAGAAACAAGCAACTAACCTGTACCTATTACGCCCCCAACATTTTAACAATAATATTACACTATACTCTCAATTGTAATCTTCTAAGAAAGGTGCCATTTTATTTTTCTGTATGATGAGACTGAGGCTCAGTGAACTTCACCAACTGGCTTAAAATCACACAACCAGTAAACTGTGTAGGAGATATTGAAGCCTGGCATGCTGCAGTCCATGGGGTTGCAAAGAGTGAGACACGACTGACCAACTGAACTGAACTGAACTGACCTACCTTCAAAGTACATGCACTTGGCACTGTATCAAATCATGGTGGTTTTGGCCGTCAGTCACTTGAGACAATAATCATAAGCTCTCGTGTCTAGCAGAACAAGATTCATTTCAGTCTTTGTATTTTCCTCTGATGCTCCTCCCTTCTGAAATGCTGAAATGCTTTTTTTTTTTTCCCTTGACTAGAGAATATACTTGACATGGTTATTACATTTCCCTTTACAATTAAAATAACCCTGGCGGTCCAGAGGTTGAGACTTTGCCTTCCAATGCAAGGGAGTGCAGGTTTGATCCCTGGTCAGGGAACTAAGATCCTACATGCCTTGTAGCCCAAAACAAAACAAGAAGCAGAAGCAACATTGTAATAAATCCAGTAAATACTTTAATAATGGTCTACATTAAAAAATCTCAAAAAAATAAGTGGTAGGTCTTATTCACTAAGGCTTCTAAGTACAGCTTATTAGTAATAGTTGTCATACTTTTTTCTCTTATGTATACTTATGCGTATGCCTTTCATAGAATCATGTGTATTGCCTGTAGTAAATTGAGACTTTCAAGGTTTTGGATCATCTGAACAAAAACTCACCAGGATATCAGTTGGGAAAGAAGAATGTATAAAAGGATATTATTCCAATCGAGTTTGTAATGCATTGCTTGAAGAGTTAAGGCAATTTAATGCTGAGGATTATCCTTAAGAAGGCATATGCCTGCCCTTCTTTCTTTTTCACATAGGAAGCCTACAGAATTCACTCTGTTTATTTTAGTAGGTGCCAAGCTTTTACCAACTGATTTTTTTCCCCCCATGAGTCATGTGAGAGGGTCTAAAAGAAATCTAAATTGTGCTCCTTTCATTCTGGCAGCATCCTAATACAGATGGAAAGATAAAATAAAGGTATTAAAATGTATTCTGATGATACTGAGAAGTATGCAAGATTAAAAACCCAATTAATCGAGGGCCAATTTAATTGGGCAAGATTTGGTAGAAGAGCTGGGGTTTGAATTGAGTGGCTAAGAGGTAATCTCAGTAATGATGAGGTATGGTGAGATCATGTTGGAAGGGCTTTCAGCAAAAGGCTAAGAGAAGATGCTTTATTCCAAAGCACATAAGAATTGATAGTGATTGTGAACAAGGGAACAATTTTATACAAGCCCCATGTAAGTAAGATTTAATATGTCAGTCTTATGTTTAGTGAATTGTGTCAAGGAAAGTTTATGAGCAACGGGAATGCTATTATAGCCATCCACGATGTCAAGGAATGAGGTCTCGTGGGGAGGAGGTGTGGAATTTTGAAAGAAAACAGACTAAGGATGAGAGAATGTATAGAAAATGCTTGCATGGATGATGATAGATGGATAAATTGATATTGCAATACTAATTAAATAAAGCATACAGATCTCATAATAAAAATTAAGCCCTCAAAATATAGTGGCATAAAGGTAGGAGAACATGTCTGATTTTATGTCAATATCCTGGGCTTCCCAGGCTCTCTCAATGAGTAGTTTCCTTTCTACTTTTTACTCTGCTTTCCTCTGCAGTTCTTAACATCTGCCTGAGTAGATTTGATCCACTTACTTTCCTTAATGTGGGAAAAGGAGCACAACCACACCAAGAAATTTCCTTTACAGCCAGTTAGACGGTGCCCTATAACATGTGTGCCAGAGTCCACAGAAAAGGATGCTAGCACTGGGCCATGCTGAGCTGACAGAAGGACCAAGCCTTGCTTGGCCTCTGGGCAAGTACTTGATTTCCATGATTATATTTCTCTGAATGTTGATTTCACCATTGATAACATTCTTTTAAGTTTGTTATCAGGGACATTTAATTATTTCAAAGATGATTGTTGCTATTTTTTTTTTTTAATGTTTATCTTTATTTTCCCACATGGCATGTGGGATCCTAGTTCCCTAACAAGGAATTAAACCCACACTCCCCTGCATTGGAAGCATGGAGTCTTAACCACTGGACAGTTAGGGAATCCCCATGATTGTTATAATTTTAAAACATTGTACAAATATACTGGTATTCAGCACAGTGAGGTAAAATAAATAAATAAATAAATAAAGCAACAGATTAGTGGAAACGGAAAAAGCAAAACTGACTGTGGAACCTTTTTTTTTTTTTTTCATTGTAAAGATGATCCATTAGCACCTACCCAAAGCTATCACTTTCTATTCATATCTTAATAATCAGCCCAGCACGTTTAGCAAAAAGTAAATGAAGAACTTCTTCAGTGTAGATGTTAGTTGATTTAAAAGATTTGAATTGTAGGGACTGATATTGATAATGATGCCTTTGATTGAAGTGTACTTAGCAAACATCTAAAATGGAGTCTAGGCCCAAGGTTTGCCTCATTCACTTTTTTAAGTGATATTTTCTCAGGGGAAATAATGAAGTAAGCAGTTAACATTATAAAAGCAACACTAAACAACTGTAGCAGAAGGGACATAAAAAGGCACATCCCTTTGAAATTCCAAAGGGATTATGTAAGCATTTGGCATGTATCTTTGTAGATTATTTAATTTTTAATGGCTACAGATTTTCTGGATCCTCGCTTCTGAATTATAGATACAAATAATTGAATATAAATACTTTGAAAATGAAGGTTAAAAATTCTGAAATATTTATCTGTTTGATGTATGTGTGCACACAATTGTTAAGACAAGACTAAATCCTTGTTGAAATTCATTTTTGAGGTCACTCAGACCAACACCTTTGATCATATTTCAAATCAGTGAGACTTCCTGGTATTTTCATCCTTTTGGATATTGTTCTATACTTAAGCCTTATCTCTATAAGAAAATAATACACCTATTGATAGCAGGAGATGGGTAAGCAATTTATTGGTCTCTCTTTGTGTTAAGGAAATAGTGGGTGTCTCATAAAGACTTTATTAAGGAAAAGTGCTTCATGGCATAGAAATGAGAGGAAATGGATATGAAGGCAGGTCTACAGAGAGTTGAGCTGCAGGTAGAAAAACCTAATGAAAGTTAAGTGGTGATAAAATCTGGTGTATAAAATTAAGCAAATGTCACCCTGATATAAGTTTAGAGTAAAAGCCATAAAAAGAAAGCAGACATAAATTATATAAAATAATGTTTAAAAAAATAAAGCAAAATTTCTTAAAAAATAGAGAAGAGTTGAGATGGCATTTGAAAAGATGGTAGAATTCATCTAAAGATAGCTGAGAAAGGAAAGCGTAAGTGCTAGAAATAATATATTAACACTTAGGTGGAAAGCTCGCAGTGTAAAATAATCCCCAATTTGTAAAGAAAAGTAATAAAATTTATAGTTTTGAAAAAATAATTATTACATATGTACTTATGTGTATATGTACACATACATACACATATTTTTTCCTGATTTTGAAAGCTGATAATTAATTTATAATATGTTTAATATTTCTTGAAAAATGTAACTCAAAAATTAGAAAGATGTTCGGTTTTCCTAGACTAGAAAGCTTTAAGCCTTAGGGTTGAACTTGGCCCCCTGTTTATATACTTTAGGCAATTTTTTTTTCCATATCTCCAAGTTTTGATTTTCCTATATTTTAAAAGCAAATGATAACATCTTTAAGCTTAAATGTCAGCCTTTACCATGAGCTAACATGTGCCTGGCACACAATACGTTCTCAGTGGTAAAATTTAAGAAAATTGCATCATTATATGGATGAAAAAGGATGATGCTGCAGTTATGGAAAATGATAAAATGATATTTCTTAGAGCTGGTGACAAACTGAATATTCCATAGCATATAATGTAAATATTCAAGAGCTGTTCAGTGCTGAGTGTAAGAATTCCCTCATTAGTCATTCAGCAAATGTTTATTTAGCACTTCCTTTCTACTTAGCGCTGTTCTGTGTTCTGGTGACAGGACAGTTAGCAAGGCATGGAGTTCCTCATCCTTAAAGAGATCTGGGGGCCTGGAGGTGGGGGCTCAATTATAAAGAAGACATAACAGCTGCCCTCCATGAGTTCAATTGGGCAGAACACTCTCACCTATGTTCTGCATCAGAGTATGTCTGGGAAACTACTTTTAGATGGATGAATGATATCTGTGAAAAGAGGCTACAATGACAACAGAATGCTCTCAGTGTCCTCCAGGGTGAACACTTGTAGACTACTTTGTATTCTCAATGTTGTACCTGTTTGATGGGCATTCCTCACAGAGAAGTGACAACTGCAAATAATTTTAGGTATGTCTAATTTTAAATGTCATAATATACTTCACCCAAATCTCAGAGCAAATTTTTTCAAGAACATAGCACACTGCATATGTTCAGGTCAGGTGCTGAACTTGGCCTAGCTATACTTTTTGGATTCTTAGCACTCAGAGATGTATCATGCAAGTGGAAACATTGCAAGTGTTGTATAATTCATGAGTTGTAGAGTAAGAGTAATATTTATCTCAAGATTACAAAGGGTAATGCTGGTATAAGCTTTTCATCTTTGTCATGTTTTTGTACTACATATCTATTCTACTTCCTTCGTTGATGCTTCAAGAATTTTCCTGCTAAGTGAAAATGTGTTTTTGATCTTAGGTGGTGGTATCAGAAATTTCACAGCTAGAGGTAGTCATATTGCAGGGGTTAGATGAATAAATATCTGTAACTATATTTTTAAGATATTATACAAAGGATAATACAAGGGAGCTTATGAAACACACACAATCAGTTAACAATATGAAATCAGGTATGGCAAAGATAATGAAAGACAGTAATATTATTTCAGAGGTAATGTTAGTGTGCAAAATTTCGTACATCAAGACTTTTTGATTGTGAAACAGGGGAACACATTTGGTCCTGAAGTTCATGGTCAAACCACACAGAGAATAAGTAGAATTACAAAAATTATATTGTGGGTTATATGAAAACACCATTTCCCTTGGGAAAGCACAGCATTTCCCTACCCCAGAAGTGGGAAGAAATAGCTCCTGTGGATTATCCTTGAAACATCCATTAAGTTCTGTATTAGATCACAAAGTTACTGCAATGTTTCTTATAGCATCTCTCAATACAAGCTGAAAATCTCATGTTAAAATGTAATCCAATGGAAACAATCTTACAGGGTAAAAACAAACAAACAAAGTCCAAAAAAATGTCACCCCTCCTCATTGAGAGAAGAACCTAGACTCCTTAGCGTGGGAGCTTATATATGCATCGGATCATTGTCTATCTGTATTATTTGATGCATCCACACTTTTGATAAAAACTAAACCTGGATTTTCCCTCTAGGCTTGACTGATCATTGCTGTACAATTCCCCTTTAAATGAGGCTGTGATGCTTTGGTATTATCTCTTTTTTGAACATTGCCATGACCTGGATCTTGGACACATAACAGAGATAGCCTGAAATCATTTTCCTACATCAGAAGGCTGGTTATTTCAAATGTCCAGTCACTGGGCCACCTAGATTGCTGAAGTCATGTCATCCATTCCCTCCTCACCTTACCTCATTTTTCACCCCAGTGAATTTGCCAAGAGTGACTTCGTTTCCACGTACTTTTTAAATTCTAGTGTTATGCACTATAGTTATGGACTGCAGGATGTGTACCCCCTGGAGTGGTTATGACAATCACCATGGAATCATGCATGTAATGTACTGAGCACAGAGCGCAGTTCAGTGGTTCAGTGATTGTCTGCACTTTGGAAAACCTGGAGCACCTTGAAAAAGATTGAGGCTACCTTTTACCTTGAGAGATTGTGAATTAATTGGTCTTGGGTGTGGCCTGAGCTTTGGAATTTTTTAAAGATCTGTAAGTACCAGGTGGTGCAGTGGTAAAGAATCCACCTGCCAATGCAGGAGACAGGGGTTCAATCCCAGGGTTGGGAAGGTCCCCTGGTAATGACAACCCACTCCAGTATTCTTGCCTGGAAAATCCAAAAGACGGAGGTGACTGGTGGGCTACAGTCCATGGGGGCCACAAAGAGTCAGACACGACTGAATGACTGAGTGTACACACACACACACACAATTCTATACCCTGAGAAAAAACACAGTTCAAAAAGACACATGTACCCCAATGTTCACTGCTGTAGTATTTATAGTAGCCAGAATATGTAAGTAATCTAGAACTGGTGGATAGAACAAGCTTAATACATATACACTATATATATATATATATATATACACACACACACACACACACACACACACACACACACACATACATACATATATACATATATATATATATATTATGTGTATATATATATATATATATATATATATATATAGAGAGAGAGAGAGAGAGAGAGAGAGAGCAGCATTAATATATATACACTATCATGTGTAAAACAGAAACTCGTGGGGACCTGCTATATAACACAGGGAGCCCAGCCTGATACTCTGATGACCTAGACAGGTGGAATGGGGTGGTGGGGGTGTTGGGAGGCTCAAGAGGGAGATGCTACAGAGAGAGAGTTACGATTGTTTCACAATGTTGTATGGCAGAAGACAACACAGCATTGTAAAGCAACTGTCCTCCAGCTAAAATTTTAACAATAATAAGTAGACAGGAATATGGGAATCACTGACCTGGCACCTAATAAATGCTCCTAAGGTTAACTCTCCCTACTTCAGGTGTGCTTTTGGTGAAAGCTGTAGTAGCAAAGGCATCACATACTATTTCTAATTTCCCTGATATGTTGTAATATTACATCATATACCATATAAAACAGCATTTCTGTTTTCTGTTTAAGGTGAGAACTTAAATTATAAACGCTTTTTAAAAATACCCATAAAAATTCATTGTGCAACTTAAACAATTTATCACATCTTTTTCTACATTGGAAAAAAAAAAAAAAACAAATCATGAGTCCGACAATTATGGGCAGTTCAAGAGCTGACTTTGCACAATGTCAACAAGTAAAAAGATGTGCTGAAGCATTCAGTAATGATTTGCAAGTCAGCAAACAGTGATAGCAGCTGCTTTATAGGTAGAGGGAAATTGTACCTCATTTTCACCCTCAGGGAATATACGTGTTTAATTCATTTCCTGTTATAAATGTGAAAATGTTCATTAGACTTAAAAAAGTGTAGTCTCTTATGTACATAAAGCTGATGTAAATTAACTGATTAAAAGCAAGGATGCGCTGAGTTAGCCTAAATAACCAACAAGTCTCCAGCAAGAATAGAATCAAAGAGACCCCGAATTCAAAGACAAATTAATAGAACTCCTTATGCAATCCTCTCCTGTTGCAGAAGAGGAAATCCTTTACCAAAGTATCAGCAACTTTTTCAAGGTCATAAGAAGATCTAGCAGGAGAATCCAGAGTTAATTAATTCCGTCTTCCAAACCACTGGGCTTTTATGATTATGTGTTTGATGCTGACTTTCTGGAAAATGAGCTGCATTGGATGCCAAAGTTTAAAAGTCCAAGTCTAGATTTCTTTATATCAGAGAAGAAAGCACATTCATTAAGGTGATGCCAAAGCAAATATTGCATCAATGGAGTCAAATAGGCAAGAGATTTCATTCAAAGTAATTGCAATAATGGAGAGAGATCAGAACTCAGTCTAAGCTCAACTCTGTTAAAACAGAAAGTAGGGGTGGAGTGGGAGTGAATGGTGTGTGTGTGTGTGTGCACGTTTGCACATGCACCCACTTTTTCACATATGCACCCTCAGGTGAGAAGAACACAGACCATCTTTGTTTGCTAATTGGCTTTACCCAGAAGAAAAGTATGGAGTATGGAATGGCAACCCACTCCAGTATTCTTGCCTGGAGAATCCCATGGACAGAGGTGCATGGAGGGCTACAGTCTATGGGGTCACAAAGATTTGGACATGACTGAGTGCATGCGTGCGCGCGCACACACACACACACACACACACACACACACACACACACACACACAC
>ML660774.1:13675434-13687211 GCA_007570785.1 Antilocapra americana
ACACACACACACACACACACACACACACACACACACACACACACACAGGAAAAGTAAGCATTCTCTAGTAATTCTACACCTGCATGGTTAGGCTCTTATCTTCCCAGAGAGACTGGGAAACAGAAGCACTAATTCTCTGCAAGGATTATGTTTCAGTGAGGTGGCTCCCAGGTCCTTGAGAAAGGTATTATATAACTAACAGGCAAGAGATTTTTAAAATGCTTTATAACTCACAGGGGCAAAGAAAGAATGAATAAATAGTAAAATAATAATAAAAATCTATTTAAATTAAAAAATTTAAAGATTAAGTTATATATTTACATTTCTAATATTTCTATTATCTTGAGTCTTGAATAAAACAGCACTTTTGCTATCATCACCAAAATAAAAAGAATAAAAATAATGGAGAATTAAAGTTTTCTAATGTAAATGCTTTAAGAATAGGCAGATCAAGGACTTAGAATTAGGAAGAAGCTTGTCTTAAGTTGTGTCAAGCCAAGGCAAAGGTCACAGCTCTTTTAGTTAGAAAGAAATGTCTTGATTTAATTCTAGATGATGTCATATTTTTAAGCTATTTGTATATTAATATTCACTTTCTTATTTGATTTTTATAACAAATTATGAATTTGCAGCAAGCAAAGCGAAACTTATTTAGTGAATTAGAGTATTGAATCACAAAGATATTAACAATCTAGTAAATTGCAGAACTGATAGATGATAGAATCAAGATCAATCACAATCTAATGACAAGAAGTCTTCAAAATAGCTAAAGAAAAGGTACATTCTGTACAATTCCACTTATGTAAAACTAAAAAATAAAATAAGTACATGTATCTACAGTGTCTTAAAGTATGTACATGTATCTAAGGTGTCTTAAAGTATATTGGATGTTGACCAGAGATAAGGATTATTAAAAGGATTATTATTACAAATGACAAAGGAAATATTTTAGAGTGATGAATATGATTACTGTCTATATATCTATATTGTGATGATACTGTTATGGTTACTCACATATGTCAAAACTTACCAAATTATATACTCCAGATACTGTTTGTGTCAGTTACAACTCAGTGAAGTTTTAAATAATGCTGAAAGTTCATGTTTCAGTGTGCTGTTGTGGGAGACAGGGAAGGGTGTCAAAGCACTGCAGTGATCTAGAAATTTAATATCTCACAGAGATCCAAATTTAATAATGTGTCTTAATAACAAACATTTGTTGGAAATTGAGGGAGAAAGCTGAGTTTTTTTTTAAACTTTTTACTTATGTTTTATATTGGAGTATAGTTGATTAACAATGCTGTGTTAGTTGCAGGTGTACGGCAAAGTGATTCAGTTATGTATATATATGTATCTATTGTTTTTTCAAATTCTTTTCCCATTTATGTTGTTACATAATATTGAGCAGAGTTATATGTGCTATACAGTAGGTCCTTGTTGGGTATCCAGTGTGTACATGTTCCTAATTTCCTTATTATCCATCCCTCTACCCCTCCCCTCTATTAATAATAAGTTCCTTTTCTGAGAGTCTCTTTCTGTTTTGTAAATAGGTTGATTTGTATCATTTTTTTAAAGATTTTACATGTAAGTGGGATTTATTGGATTTTAAACCACAAATACAAGCCAATGTCTCATTTAAAAGAGGGCAAGAAATCTAATTTTAGTGGATGCAAGAGTGTTGTGTTAATTGGGTCATAGTTTCTCAATAGCTTTATATCTTTCCTAGTCCAGTTGCACTTGCCAAAAAATACAGTAGTATTAGAAACAGGATGAGTAAAATCTTTTCATAATTCTAAAGTAGGCTGTATTGTTGAAAGAAATATTATTCTGCACTTCACAATTCCATCTGTTATCTTCACAGGAAAATACGATTTTCAAGAGAAACAAAGTCCAAGTGAAAAGTCATCCAGGTCAAGAGTTTATTTGGAATGTCATAAAATTTGAAAGCCTTAGCCTCTAATTATTACCAACAGTATATAGACAAATAAAATCACAAAATGTTTCCTCTGCCCAGATTGCCTTCCCAAACACTACAACCAAGAAGATATATTTTTCTAGCCTTTCAATACTCTTATTGAAACATTTTCTCAAGGCAGCCGTATTTGAACCTTTTCCCCATACCAGTAGAACTTCCTTAACTGTTTCTATTCCACTTTTCCTTGTGTTTGTGAAACCATCTGTACAAACATCTTCTGTAGCCCTGAGCCCGTTGATTTTAGTTATCCATATCTCTTGCACTAGCCACCAGGGGAGTCTTGCCTATTAGACTTTAAATATCTAAGAGAATGCAATGTAATATGTTACATCTTAATCTAGAATATGCTATATGATAAAAAAATAAAATATTAACTAAACTGATCTGTTTGGAGGGTATATTGCTTTAGGGAAAATCCTGATAGATCCCACATTTTCTACATTCTTCTTTTTCCACTCTATATGCTCTGTAAATCTAAGTTAGTAAGCCTACATAAAGTGCTGAGGTTCTAAATGTTCCCAGCTGATCTATTCAAGTGATTTTAATCAATCTGCCACAAAAATCATAATAGTAACTGCAGTTGTGTTGTATACTATATGTTTGATGGTATCAAGATGCGATACCACAAATTGCTTGAATAAATCAAATGAAAGAGCCATATGGAGTGTGAATTCTGATAGTAATTCAATCACTAAACTAGAGTCAAGCATTCACTTTAACCAATCTAATGAGACACCAAAATTGTTACATTTTATTCTTATGCTTTTTATATAGCCATACCCAGATTGGGCTCAATAAATTCACGTTGAATTAAATTCTGTACTGGGTACATAGCATCACCTGTTTACTTAAATCAAACAAATGCTTACTGGACACTTCATATTTGAAAATAATTTCCAGATGGAAAGCTTTATAATAGGAGTAACTGGCTATGATGTGGAGCTGTATTGCTCCTCTGGGTCAAGCAATTATCTGGTTGTTTGTATGGAGATTTAGGCACAGGTAACTTGAAACTAATATTTTATTCCAATTATTTCTTAAATATTTACTTTGTTCAAATGCTTTACTAGTGCCTGGAAATAAATGACAAAATCAAGCACTGTTTTTTTCCTATGGAGAAGTAGGAATTGATATATGGAGATACATCAATCAAATAATCATATAAAGCAGAAGGAGAAACTCAGTTATGATAACTGTCCCAAACAAGAGAAAAAAACTATTGTCATTGTTCAGTTGCTAAGTCATATCTGATTCTTTGCCACTCTGTGGACTGCAGCACACCAGGCTTCTCTATCCTTTATCATCTCCCAGAGTTTGCTCAAACTCATGTCCATGGATTGAGACAATTCCCTTCCAACCATCTCATCCTCTGTCACCCTCTTCTCCTCTTGCCCTCAATTTTTCCCAGCATTAGGGTCTTTTCCAGTGAGTCGGCTCTTCGTTTCAGATAGCCAAAGCACTCAAGCTTCAGCTTCAACATGAGTCCCTCCAGTGAATATTCAGGGTTGATTTCCTTTAGGATGGACTGGTTTGATCTCCTTGCTGTCCAAGGGACACTCAAGAGTCTTCTCCAACGCCACAGTTAAAAAGTATCAAGTCTTTGGTGCTCAGCCTTCTTTATGTTCCAACTCTTACATCCATACAAGACCACTGGAAAAACCATAGCTCTGCCTATATTAACCGTTGATGATTAAGTTGAGTTAGGAAAAACCAATAGAAATTAATTAAGAAAAAAGAAGAGATCATTCTAGGTAAGAGAGGAAGTACACAGGAATGTTAGAGGGAATGCTGTGAGTAAAGGTAATCAAAAGAAGGCCAACTTGTCTGTGGAGGTGCAGCAGAGGAGAATGTTAGTCATAGAAGGAGCCCCTTAAAAAATAAATGAAGACCAAACCTTTCTCATTGTAAAAAAACAAGGCAAGCCTTTGGTTAGAGTGTTGTTGCAATATGGAGAGTAAGTTAGGTGGGATGAAGTGGAAACTCATAATCAGTTTAGGCCATTATTATCATCCAGGTGAGAGATGAATGGGTTTTGAATCAGCCTGCTGCTAATAGAGGGGGGAGGGGGAGGATGAATGGGTTAGAAATAAAATTAGGAGGTTCAGTAGGCTTGGTGTGGTTTGGATAAAGTGGAGAGTCTTAAGATTTGGAGTTTGCGTGACTTGATAAATGATGCTTTATTCACTGAGAGATCAGATACTCAAAATGGCCAGTATTGTCTGATTGGTTAGAGGCGGAGACGTACACTGATTTTGTCTTTAGACATGTTGAGTTTGAGATGGGGTATGTATACAATAGGGCTTTCCTCAGAGCTCAGTCAGTTGAGTCTGCCTGCAGTGCAGAAGACCAGGGTTCAATTCCTGGGTCGGGAAGATCCTTGGTGGAGGAAATGGAAACCCACTCCAGTATTCTTGCCTGGAGAATTCCGTGGACAGAGGGGCCTGGCGGGCTATGGTACAGTGTGTCACCACTGTACAGAATTGGGCATGACTGAGAGACCAAGCACAAGCACATGGATACAAAAGTTGATGCAGATACAGAAATTGATGTCAAACAGCTGGGTCGGAGAGACTGGAGCTCAGAGCAGGCTTATAGAAGACAGAGGTGTGGATAACCTGAGGAGAAATAAAGACTGAATGAAGAAAATGAAGAAAAAATAGGAAAAACAGTGGATGGAACATGAGAAGCCCTGTGTAGGTAGACTGGAGACAGAGCACAGGGGAGAGGCTCAATAATTTGTACCTCAAACTCTAGTCAGAGAATGGCTATGTCGAGTAGGAATTCCAGACTTTGGATACCACAGGGGACCTGCATTTTAATGAGCTTTCCAGGTGATATGAATGCAGGAAAGTTTACAAAGTGCAGCTTGGTGACACACTGTGCCATAGGGTAGGGACTTTGCAGTTTGCTCAGGACACTCCTGACAAGACCATGAGTGACTTAAAATGAAAGACTGGCTCTAAGCTTTGTATTCCTGGAGTTTAGCACAGTGCTTGGGATATGTAAAATGTGTAATAATTGTGTATTGACTGTGTAAGGACAGAACTGGCAGAAAAGAAAGTGAATTAGGACTTTTTTTTTTAATCCACCCCTATTTTTTTCTATACTTCTTTCACAAAATTCAAATATACCTTCATTCACCTTTGACCCTAGCTATAGTTTAAATTCAACTCATAGCTTTCCTATATCTCCTTGTCATTCGTTCTCTTTTTTTTTAATTTTTTAAAAATTTTCTTTACTTTATTGTGTTGGTTTTGCCATACATTGACATGAATCCGCCATGGGTATACATATGTTCCCCTTCCAGAACCCCCCTCCCTCCTCCCTCCCGATTCCCTCTCTCTGGGTCATCCCAGTGCACCAGCCCTGAGCATCAACCCTGGGCTGGCGATTGATTTCACATATGATAATTAACATGTTTCAATGCCATTCTCCCATATCATCCCACCCTTGCTCTCTTCCACAGAGTCCATGAGACTGTTCTATACATCTGCATTTCTTTTGCTGTCACGCATGCAGGTTCTCATTACCATCTTTGCTTTGAATATTCTATTGAAATAAAGCTGAGTTCCCTGCCTTTCTCCATGTTGGACAGTATATCTCTTCTATGATATTTACCTATAGCAAATAGCCTTAGAGCTATTTAGAAAAGGTGCATGAACATTAATATCATGTTATATTTTTTTTTAATTTGGTACTTTCACAGAAGCAAGTCAATTATAATATTATGTATTGCATTCATAAATAGAAACATAAATATGGTATTATTAAAATGAGATTTTAATGTATTTTTTCCTTTGAAATTGGAATGCTTTTTTGATATCTTGTAATTAATATTTGACTTTTTAAAAATTAATAATACACAAGTCCTTTATAATCTTATATTCCCCTAGCATTAATCATTGTTAACAGTTTCTTTTTTTTATGTTTTTTGTTTCTTTATTTGTTATTTTATTTATTTTCTTTACATTATCATGTTGGTTTTGCCATACATTGATATGAATCTGCCATGGGTATACATGTGTTCCCCTTCCAGGACTCCCCCCCCACCTCCCTCCCAATTCCATCCCTCTGGGTCATCCCAGTGCATCAGCCCTGAGCACCCTGTATTAAGCATCAAACTTGGGCTGGTGACTGATTTCACATATGATGATTTACATGTTTCAATGCCTTTATAATTGTTAACAATTTCTGTATATACTTCTAGTCTTTTTGCCATTGAGTTATTAAAATAATGAACTCAAGAATATTGGAAAAAATGAACAAGAAGAGACACCTGAAAAACTATAAGAAAGGCTTTAAAGCACAAAATAAATAAATAAATTAGAAAACAAGGAAGAACAGATAACTATAATTATAAACAAAGCTAGGCTGAGAATGTCTTCTAGAAAACTGAAGAGTAAGGAGGATTGGGAAATGGATTTCTAGACCAGAGATAAGAACAGGGAAATTAAATCAGATCAAGAGAAAATGATAGGCTGTTTAGTTAAAAAAAAAAGAGATTCATTATAGATAATCTGCATTCAATTGTATATTTTTATTTTGCAACAAATAAAAATGTTCTTTGTTTTAATTATGGATTATATGGTAGGATAAAATAGAATATTTTTCTTTGTTACAAAATAAAAATATATAGTTGAATGCAGAATATTTACTATGAATCTCTTTTTTTAACTTAAGAATCTCTCATCTCCTCTTGATCTGACTGTTTATTTCTCTTTTCTAATCTCTGGTACTGGAAATGCATTTCCCAACCCTCCTTATTCTTCTGTTTTCTAGAGGACATTCTCACCCTAGCTTTGTCTAAATTCATGGTTATCTGTTTTGCTTGTATTTTTTTTTCTAATTATTTATTTATTTTGTGCTTTAAACCATTTTTTTATAGTTTTTCAAGTGTCTCTTGTTTAATTTTTTGAATCTTCTGGAGTCCATTATTTTAATAACTTGCTTAATGGCAAAAAGACTTAAAACAACTTTTTGAGTGCTCATTAGGCAATATTCTATACATTTCCTAATTTAAGAAGTCTACCATTTTGCTTTTTGTTTCTTCTTTGATCTGCAAACTATGAAGCAATGTTTTTATTTTTTTTCTTTAATTCCAAAAATTTAATTTAACATTATTTTTAGATTTTTCTGTACTGTAGTTTGAGGTCATGCCTTGAAAACTATCTACTTTTATAATTTATCAAGATTGAAATTATGTCCTGGTATATGATGAACTTTGATATAACTATTCTATAAGCGTTAGACAGTTGTATTAATTCACTGTTTTAGGAGTAAAATGTTATAGAGATCTTGACATTAGTACAGATAACAAAAAAAAAATCATTGGTTATATTATTCAAATTCTCCATATCATTTCTACTCTGCATAATCTGTTGATTACAAAGAGGCATCATTAAATTCCTCCCTGTAATTGCTAGCAATTTTTCATTTTCTTTTATATTGTAGTACATTTGCTAGGTGCATAAAATTTTGCGATATCGTAATTCCTGGCATGTATCTCTTTAATATTCTGGCCTAAAATTCTACGTTTTAAATAAGAATTATATATTGCTATCTGTATTTCCTCTCTCTCTGTTTCTTTTTTTTTTTAATTTTCAAATTTAGTTATTTTTTCCTACTTTTATTTTCAACTTACTTGTCATTTTTTCAAACGTGTGCTCTCTAACCCCAATCCAAAGTGATGTGCGGCTCTGGTGATTTTACTCTAGAAAAACAGAGTGACTAGAGTCAGTGGGCCAGACAGGAGGGTGCCATTGTGGAAGAGATTCCAAATGAGTTAAATTAATGGTCAAGGCAACTGCTGGTATCTTGAGTCGTGGCTTCACCTTGAATTCTGGGAATTATGGCTTGGATAATTGTCCTCAGTGAATCCTCTCCTGAATTTATAGATCATCCCAACACAATGTTATCTCCCCACTTTCAATAAACCGGTTATATAACTTTTAGCATCATGTAAAATAATTACCTTGAATTAGTGAACAGGGGTGAGTTCCCTGATTCTCCTCTTGGGTGGATTAGAGCGAACTCCCTGAGCAGCTGCAGGGAGTTGAGGCTCTTGGTGTTTATGAGTTTCATACAGTTTGAGGGAGGCTGAACAGTAGTGCTTTCCACCTCACTTTTCCACCTCATGTTCATCAGTAGTGGGTGCTGCGGCACACCCCTAGATCCCTTCTTCAGGATTGAAGCAGTCTAGGTGGGAATGTGGATGCTGACAGTTCCTAGCTGACTTCTTCCCTGAGAATTTCTGGAATAATAGTGGGAGCCACTATTCCTGGGGGCAGCCCACATCCAATAACTCTATTGAGCAACTTAGAAAAAAATTTTATTTTCTGGAATAGAAAAAAGATGGATGAGACTTTTGACTTGAGAAAACACTGAGAAGAAATGAATAAATTCAAAAGAAAGTATAAAACTGTAAGACTGCAATGAGCTATCCCTGCTGTAGAGGAATTTCAGTGTCTTATATAGTAAAGTTTGAGAAAGGCTTCAGTGAATTAATTGCCTGGAAGTATTTTCCTTATATTTCCTTAAATTCTAACAATTAGCAATGAGTTTCCTTGAGCTAGCTTGAACTCCAAACAAATACTGTTTGAAAATTAGAAAATGATTGTATACCTTACTGGGTAGTTCCCACTTTTTGGAATTTTTACCAATTTGCCAGTATTCTTCTATTTGTCCTATGCATACAAGTATTCATTCATTCAGTAGATATTTATTGAGTACAATAAATACATACTGATATTTATTGAGTCTTATACTGTGGTAGGCCTGCCTGCTTAATTTTCCATTTTCCCAGAAGTATTAATTATGATTTTAATTAACATAAATTTGTGGGCTTTGGGTTCAGTGAAGGAATATAAAGGAAAAAAATGTTTTCAGAGCAATGCCAGAATATGAAGCATCCTGGCAATTATGGATTGGATGCTATAGCTGGTGTTTCTGAGCAGCCATTAGGCAGTGAAACAGCATGGAGGCTGGTAACTGGAGATGAGGAAAGAGGTTCTGCTTCTAACACCTAGGAGAAAGAGGTATGTGGGTATGATGGAATTCAAAGAAGACAGAGTTGTAACTACTGGCTTTTGTAATTATAAGGGAATTCAGAGATTTTTATTTTTAAGTGCAATCAAAATAGATAAATTAAGAGACTGGAAAAACTTACATTGCCATGTAGTTCAAAAATTGAAAAAAATGCAAAAATCAAACTTTTAGTCCATGAATTCTTCTCACTCTGTTAACTTGGTCTTCTACCTATTTCACAGTTTTGCCTCAAGCCAGCCCTGGGGAGGCCTACTTTTTACTAAAACAGGGCTAATCCCCTATTGCCAGTGACATTTTATATGGATTTTCTTTTTTTTCATGTCTGCAATGGAAAAGAACAAATTGTTCTCACAATAGATGGCAGAAATTATTCAAACTCTCTTGTTCTGCATATCTTATCTCTGGCAAATTTCTTTATGCGGGACACTTGCCCAAGTGCAAACATCATTTGAGGAATAGTCCTTCAACTATGTTTAAATATACTGTTTAAACAATTATCTTTGTGCCAATCTTTCCCATGAAATCCAATTGATTCAGCATTTACTTAGATGACTAGTGATTGTGCTTGCTATTCTTATTCAATTACTCAGTCAAACATACCAAAATGAATTTTCCATATTTTCAAATTAGAAAACATTTTTACCCTTTACTAATAAAGAACAGGGACACCAAGAAATATTCAAGCTGGATAATGCTGTGTATTTTTAAGTGGGGGATACAGTGTCCTTTGGGGCTTCTGAGGTGACCCAGTGGGAAAGAATTCACCTGCAATGCAGGAGACTAGGATTAGACCCCTGGGTCAGGCAGGTCCTCTGGAGAAGGAAATGGCAACCCACTCTAGTATTCTTGCTTGGGAAATCCCATGGACAGCAAAGCCTGGCGGTCCACAGTCCGTAGGATCACAAAGAGTGGGACACAACTTAGCGACTAAAGAACAACAGTGTACTTTATTGGTGGCACATGACAAGTTGGGGTTCCCTAAGTCCCTCCTGTTCTTCAGAGGGTCAGGGATGAAAACTATGTGGAGGTTAGGAGATTCTCAGTGTGTTGGAAGATGGAGTTAGGTATTTTTTAAATTAATATTTGAGAAACTTGTATGATATTTATTATATCTATAAATAAAAATAGAATGCTAATTCATCTTTCTGTGTGCATGATAGATCATAAATTGTAGAGACATATACGTGATGCCCTTGATCCTTTTTTTTTTTTTCAGTATTCCTTGTTAGGAAGAGCAATGGCTATTAACATGTTAAGCAGTATGTCTCTTCTTAATCTCATAGTGCAATACATTAAAGAATAAAATTAAAAACTATTATCTGTATAAGAAACTAATCCCTTGAGGGGAAGAGAGATTGAGGAAAATAAATCAGAACTGATAGACATCATAATTCAAACACCATTTAGGGAATTCAGTGACACACTGGATGTTGCGGGAAGCAAAGGAATAAACATTGTTTCTTCTTTGCCCTTTTCGTTGTCCTTCTTTCTGCCCTACATTTAGTGACTGTTTATTACCTGATCTTTAAGTTTACAGACAATTGGAAAGGGAAACATGCAAGGAATTAAAGAATGATAAATTCCCTAGAAGAAAGGATAAGGAAAGTATTAAGAAACCCAAATAGAATGGAGCTGCAGGAGTTGCTTGTATATTTTTGAGATTAATTGTTTGTCCGTTGCTTCATTGACTATTATTTTCTCCCATTCTGAAGGCTGTCTTTTCACCTTGCTTGTAGTTTCCTTTGTTGTGCAAAAGCTTTTAATTTTAATTAGGTCCCATTTGTTTATTCGTGTTTTTATTTCCAATATACTGGGAGGTGGGTCATGGAGTATCCTGCTTTGGGTTATGGCAGAGAGTGTTTTGCCTATGTTATCCTCTAGGAGTTTTATAGTTTCTGGTCTTATGCTTAGATCTTTGATCCATTTTGAATTTATCTTTGTGTATGGTGTTAGAAAGTGATCTAGTTTCATTCTTTTACAAGTGGCTGTCCAGTTTTCCCAGCACCACTTGTTAAAGAGGTTGTCTTTTCTCCATTGTATATTCTTGCCTCCTTTGTCAAAGATAAGGTGTCCATAGATGTGTGGATTTATCTCTTGGCTTTCTATTTTGTTCCATTGATCTATATTTCTGTCTTTGTGCCAGTACCATACTGTCTTAATGACTGTGGATTTGTAGTATAGTCTAAAGTCAGGTAGGTTGATTCCTCCTGCAGCTCCATTCTAGAAAAATAAACGACCCAATCAAAAAGTGGGCCAAAGAACTTAACAGACATTTCTCCAAAGAAGACATAAAAATGGCTAACAAACACATGAAAAGATGCTCAACATCACTCATTATCAGAGAAATGCAAATCAAAACCACAATGAGATATCACTTTACACCAGTCAGAATGGCTGCCATCCAAAAATCTACAAGTAATAAATGCTGGAGAGGATGTGGAGAAAAGGGAACTCTCTTACACTGTTGGTGGGATTGCAAACTAGTACAGCCACTATGGAAAACAGTGTGGAGGTTCCTTAGAAAACTGCAAATAGACCTGCCATATGACCCAGCAATCCCACTTCTGGGCATATACACCAAGGAAACCAGAATTGAAAGAGCCACGTGTACCCCAATGTTCATCGCTGCATTGTTTACAATAGCCAGGACATGGAAGCAACCTAGATGCCCATCAACTGACGAATGGATAAGAAAGCTGTGGTACATATACACAATGGAATATTACTCAGCATTAAAAAAAAAATTCATTTGAAGCAG